>JADRCD010213719.1:0-11105 GCA_019843815.1 Montemys delectorum
CTCACTCTGTAGACCAGGCTGGCCCTGACCTCAGAGATCCACCTGCCTCTGTTGTGGCTTAAGCCCAGCTCTGAGTTTAATTTCCAGCATCCATGCTGGGTGACTTACGACCACCTGTAACTCCAGGATATGATGCCCTCTTCTGGCCTCTTTGGAGACTCATACACGTGTGCATACACAGACACATAAATAAAAATACATTAAAACAAAAACTCCAAACCAAAAGGAGTTCTTGCTAGAAACGATGCAAACGAAGGCAGTGGAATGGCTTCTTTAAAGCACTGAAAGAATGCTTATTTTTATATACTGTGATGTATACAAGAGAGGTTAAGAGGTCCTTTGAGGAAAAGGAAACAGTGCACAGATATCTCTAGAATGAAAAGACAGTAACTCTACAGACAAATAGATGTTCTTATATTTAAATTCCTTTAATGGGCAACTGGTCCTTAAAATAATGATATAATACAGTGCAGAGCTAAGAAAAATGTACACAAGAGTAGAAAGGGTGGGAGGAAGGAAATGGAAATGTAACATCATAAGATCTTCACACCGTGTGTGAAGTAAGGTAACATCACTGCTATGAGGAAAATGTAGACTGGAACCGCCCCCCCAGGCAGTGCTACAGAAGGACGCCAGAAAGGATGCTAGTACAGACTCACTAAGATGAGAACACAGGGAAGGAAAAGAAACATGGGACAAATCCACACAGACAACATGTGACAAACTCAAGCGCCACATCAAGAAAGGATGGTAGATGCGAACGGTCTGATAACCTCAATTAAAAGACAGAGAGACGGGCCGGGGAGATGGCTCAGCGGTTAAGAGCACTGACTGCTTTTCCAGGGGTCCTGAGTTCAAATCCCAGCAACCACATGGTGGCTCACAACCATCTGTAAAGGAATCCGATGTGGTCTTTTGGTGTATGTCTGACGACAGCTACAGTATACTCACATATGTAACATTAATTAAAAAAAAAAAAAAAAAGAAGACAGAGGCTGTCAGGCTGTTGCCTGTAAGAGAAACACACTTTGTTAGGACAACAGTAAATATTAAAAAAACATACACATCATGCTACGGCTAGTCTAAGGAGACTAACATAATCACTATCAGGCTGAGGAGATTTCAGAACAAAGACCATAACCAAGGCTTTTTAAAAAGGTAATCTCGCCAGGCGGTGGTCTCAGCGATCAACCGATCATCCGGCATCTGAGAGGAGGCAGCAGGTAGAAGGATGATATATCTTTTCATAATGAAAAAAAAAGGAGTTAATCAAAAGGACATTAGAAAAAAAAATGTTTTCTTATGCCTAGTAACAGAAAGAAGTGACAGAGCTGTAGAGACAGATTTGGGCAAGCTGACGCGCAATGAGACCTAGATGACATTTGTCACTCCCGAACAATTGATCCAGGTGAACACGCATGCACACACACACACACACACAAAATCAACCCGTTTTTTTTTTTTTTCTCTCCTTAAAAAGTTGGAAGCATTAAATTTTTTGGCAACAACTAAATTAAATCAGAAGTCCAAGATAGAAAGATCTTGCTAAATATTTGGAAACTAAACATCCTTGTAATAATCTAAGGTCAAAACACATAGCAAAAGGGAAATCAAGAAGTATTTTAGGGGAGCCTGATATGGCTCAATAGATCGTCACCAAGCCTGACAACTGAGTTTGACCCCGACCCTGTAAGATAGAAGAAGAGAACTTATTCCCGCACCCGTCTTTACTGACTTCTACACTCCCCACTTGGGCGGTAAAATTCTGGTTTTCAAAAGACATACCACAGGCTAGGAGACAATATGGAATGATTTTGGATTTTAAAAAATTAGCAAAAAATATGAACGGGCCTCACCAAAGACAATATGCCTGAGGTCAGTATAGAAGGCTGGCCTGGGACTTCAGTTGCCACAAGGAGACGCCGCCCCAACACTGTGAGAATGGCTACAATAGGTTCAGCAATATGCGGCAGCAGGCACACACTACCCATGGCACTGTAAAGTGAAGCTACTCCTTAGGAAAACAACCTGACCACTTCCTTAATCATAAGTAAACATCCGCCCACCAAGGGACTTGGCCATTCTACTCCTAGGCATTTGCCCAAGGAAAGACTTTTAAAGATTTACATTTATGTATGTATGTATGTATGTATGTATGTATGTATGTATGTATGTGGGCACATGTGTGCAGGTGTCCTGGGAAGCCAGAAGCTTTATATCCAGGACTGGAGTTACAAGTGGTAGTGAACCCCTGATGTAGGTGCCAGGAACCAAACTTGGGTCCTCTACACGCACAGTACACATACTTTTGAACTGTTGAGTCTCATCACTCTGGCCTCTATTTTACTTTTATGTGTTTAAACTATGTGTATACATGTGGTGGAACTCAGGGGTATCCACTGGCTCCCCTGGAGCTGGAGTCTTAGGGTTGTGAGCTGCATGACATGGGGACTGAACTCAGGTCCTCTGAAAGAACTGAGCCAGCTCTCCAGCACATCCTGCATGTTTATAGAAAGCCTGTTCAAAAAAAAAAAAAATGCTGCTGACCACATATTGTGTAATAGTTTCAAAGCGGACATAGCAGGGATGCCCATCAGCAGGTAAATGACTAAGCAGACCGGTCATGCCAAGGGTACAATGTAGCAGCAAAACAGTATGTACCAGGAACATCAACATGGATGCATGTTAAAATACTCATTAGAGAACTCACACCAAGAAAGTGGCACTTAATGATTTCTTTCAAAAGTAGCCAGAGTCTAACACTCAGGCTAACTGCTAACCAGAGGCTGTGGGTGGAACGGGCAGGGAGCGGTTTAGGGAAAGAATTATAAGGGTGAGTAAACTTTTAAGGCTGTGGGATATGTTCTGCATTTTTGATAATGATTCCACTGGTGCGATCATGTCAAGACTCACGTCAAAACTTATTACCCAACTGCATACTTTAAATATGTACGGTTCATTGGGCCAGGCAATCATCAACAGAGCTGTCTCAGAGAAGGCACGGCTGATGCGAGCACTTCAGCCAGGGTCTCACAGTGATGAGATGCCATCAGGTGGACACACCGTAGTCGAAGCCTTTCTCCTGTGGCTGGGTATCACAATGTTCTATTAAAGTGAAATTATGATCCAAATCTCTACGCTGGAGATCTCTGATTACATATAAGCCGAATTCCCTTTTCCTTAAGCTGTGTGTTGAGAAGAATGTCTATACTTTTATCTTAGCTAAAAGGCCCAGAAGCATTAAAGCATTAAGAAGTAAAATTTGTGTGTGTGCGTGTACGTGTGTGTGTGAGGCGGGGGAGGAGAGAGAGACAGGGCAGCAGTGGCAAAAAAAATGTGTGTACTTTTGGGCTATCCAACTAACAAGTCTATACCAAGTTCCCATCGCCTGCTACCTTTGTAGTCTACCAGCCTACCAGCATGCTTTCTTACCAGGACAGAAAAACAGAGTCCATTCATCTCTCATTTTTGCATGTGATTTCTCCATCCCTGTTCCCCCCTCCCCCTTACAGAACTAAGGTAATCAAAAGATTCTCTGGAGTTCTCAGCTTGCATGGCTAGCTACGGGCAGACTTTCCTCCTAGTGGCTGTGGCCCTCGGGAGGACAGCGATGGGAGGTAGAGCCTTTCCTGATGGCCTTGACCCTGTCCATTCTGGGATAGCATTGACTGAACTCATTTCCCTGTGAGTCACTCATACCAGGGGCAGTGTTCACCTGCTCCCAGAGCCAGAGTACAGCATGTGTTCGCTTGGTTTTGCTCCTCTTTGGGGAGAGAGAGGGATCAGTACTTGGGATTGTACCCAGGGCCTTGCACAAGGCCAGGTACCACTGAGCTATGACCCCAGCCCTCTCACCTGTTTCTTGGTGTCCACCTCCAGAATGTCCATCAGGTTGATCATGATGTTCTTATGAGTCTTCTTGTACTTTCCAACTCGCAGTGAGACAGTGAGCCAGCCTGGACGCCCCGTGCACATGAAGGTCTTACTGCCCTGTTCCTTCCATTCCCGTACCTGCAACCACAGGACACGACGACTCAGCTGGCTCCATCTGGGATTCCCAGAGGGCTTTGCAGCCCTTCTTTCAGGATAAGGAAGCTGGGAAAAATGCCTTTATCCAGGTACCATTGGAGAGGATGGAGATGCTCTGGGGGGCTTTTCCCTGTGCAGTCTCCCTAGCTCACGAGGTCAACAGAATAGCCAACGTATTGCTACTGTACAAGGAAGAGGGTAAGAAAGAACTTGAGAACAGTTAGAGTCCTCCAAAGACATTAAGTGGAAAGTCCAGGAAGAGCTTTCTAGCAGTAACAGAGCAATTATAAACATGATTATCATCTCCATTGTACAACCACCCAATGAGGCACCTACTGCACATTGTCTTGTTAGATCTCTTCATCTCAGGAGATTGGATACCCCCCCAACCTTTCTGTAGATGAGAAAACCCGGGCAAAATAGCTTGTATGAGGTCATATACCCCATGATTGGCAAGACCCAGATTCATAGCCAGGACTGAACAAGCACAGGGCCAGAAAGACAGGGAGCTGGAAGACAGATGGGCTTAGTCCACGGAAGAAGAGCTACTTATGAAGCGTACTGCGTGCCAAGTAGATGCCTGTTGTCAGCATCCACACATGATAACTCATGTACCAATTTGACAGAGGGGGCAGGGAAGGAGCAGCCAGCCGGTGGGAGGAAGGACTTTGGCAAAACTTCCACACTGGAGCAGGAAGGGTGCAGAGGGTCATGGGCTCCAGAGGAATAGGGGAGGTTGTCTTGTCCATGCAGGCAGACAAGGCAGGCACGATGGGCGGCTGTGGTCAGGGCTTCTAAGCACCAACCGTTTCCTCTTCATCTGCTTCTAGTGATTCCTCTCCCCTCGGCCCAGGCTGAGCGTACCCTGCTGGCCACAGTGACAGTTTTAGGAATGGGACTGTGATCCTAGTAGTAGGCAAACCCCTACTGGGTCTGGTTCCAGGGGCACTCTCACTAACATACTCTGGTCCCACGGGCAGCTGTCAGATAACAGTCCCTGTCTTCGAGAACTCACAGGGCATCTAGCAGGTAGATGCTGTTCAGGACTCAATCTAATATCCTTTTTACTCAAACCAGCTTCAACTAAGTTTTGCAAGTCTGGTCAAGGGTCAGTCAGCTGCCCTGGAGCTGCCTGACAGAGGGCTCAGGATGGGGAGGGGCTTTCCTCTTATTCAATCTGGCAGAAAGGCAGTACTATGAGTTGGTGGTGGCAAGACAAAGGGTGAATTCCAAGACCACCCAGCTCTGCCTGACCCTGCAGTCGGAGACTTTATGTAAACAGAGTGTGAGGGAGTGGATTAGCGGGTGCTGCTGGATCACACAGGCAGAAACTATTAAGCCTGGAAGACTGATTGGATTTCAGACGGAGAAGCAAAGCCTGGGGAAAAAAGTTCTTTGTCAAATTCTCAAGAGAGACAGGAAGGGTCCAGAAAGTAGGTGACTATTCAGGAAGCTATGGTAAGAAACTAGGCATGAGCCGAGCGGTGGTGGCGCACGCCTTCAATCCCAGCACTTGGGAGGCAGAGGCAGGCGGATTTCTGAGTTCAAGGCCAGCCTGGTCTACAGAGTGAGTTCCAGGACAGCCAGGGCTACACAAGAGAAACCCTGTCTCGAAAAAAACCAAAAAGAAACTAGGCATGAGGCAACAAAATCAGAGCATGCGATGGGATGGAGACATGGGGCTGAGGGAGTTGAGAGTTCAGGCTCTTACGTGAAGTCAATGTTGATTGCCTGCCTAATTGACCGGTTGTTGTCCTGGGCACATGACTCACAATTTGAACCTCATTTTAGTAAAACAGCGACTGGACACCAGGAGGCTGTGGACTGTAAACTGAACCCACGAGTGGCACAGGTATGGTATGTAGGGCCCCATTGTTCCCTGCACATCCTTCCATTTAGTTTAGGTTAACAACCACTCACTAAGACACTCTTGCCCCAAGGGAAGCTGTCAGATAACAGTCTTGTCCTCTGGAGTTCAGCAGGTAAATGGCAAATAGAACCTGCAGACAGACCCAGGTAAAAAACGGTGCAGGTGGGGGTGGAGGACAGCAGAGACTGTAAACTACATAACCCCGGGTGGAGGTGCAAAGGGCTTCTGATGGTTGTACCCTCTGCATCTCCTCTCGCTGGGTAAGGTCTTCTGGTCTGGAGGTCAGTCTGCCTGCACCTGCAGGCTAAGCCTGCGGTGCTCGGTCTGCAACGTACAGCATGAAGTAAATAGAACAGGATGGTTGCCATGCCGGCAGCAGCAGGAAGCAGCTCTCTGCAGCCTGATGCAAGTTAGAGAGGGACATAAGGAGGAGCAAAGGGAGCCCATGCTAGCCCTGGATGGGGGAAAGAAGCTTCATCGGGAAGACTGGAGTCTTAGCCTAGGTGCTGGCTGGCCTAGGTGAACTCCTCATCTGCTTACTGGGACGACAACATCTGGATGCTGAATCAGTGTGTATCACCAGAGTCTGAGACTCCACACGGGATTAGGGGCTGATTCTGCCTTCTCTTTTTAATCCTCGATTGTAAAGGGATTCGAAGCACCTCGCACCGCAAAACAAACTTTCACCTCATTCCCAGCATAATGCTCCTCTCCAAACTGACTTTCTAACCATTTTCCTTTCATGACTGTGCTCCTCAGCTTCCCTACTTTTGCTCAACCAATCTCTCCACTTGGATCTCCCCTCAACCCCATTTCCCAGCACCACCTTCCAGAGGCCATTCCTCCTCTGGAATGTGTGTGTGTGTGGGGGGGGGGGGCTGCTGAGTTACCTGACTGTTGCGCGCACCTCCCGAGGGTTTAGGGTCCCTCGTTTTCCAGGCACTGCGCATGCCCTGCACCTAGCGGACACTCTATAAGCCTAGGGGTAGGGTTCTGTTTGTTGCCCCGGTGCTTTTGCTGCTTCCGTTTCATCCTCGGACAGTCCCTTCCCCCATCAGGTTCTTTGCGATCGCCCTCCCACGCCCATTCCTCCGGTCCCCCACACGCCCCCGTCGCCCAGCGAACCGCTATCCCGGCGCACAGCCGCGCCCCGCGCCGCTCACCTGTTTCTGGATGTCCCGCACGCGCTGCTCGTGCAGGCGCGGCGCACTGCTTAGCTTGAACACCACCCAGGCGCGCACGTAGTAGTAGATGTCGAAGATGAGCGAGAGCGGCAGCAGGAAGAGGCACACGAACACCCAGCGCTGGTGGATGAGAACGAACTCCAACCCCTTCACTCGTACCCAGAGCAGAAAGAGCAGCGCGCACACGGCCAGCGACACGGCGGGCTCCATGGTGCCGCGGCGCGCCGCGCGGGAGGGTGCGGGCTCGCGCTGCCCCTCTCCGTCGCCCGCTCTGCGCTCCGCCGGCTCAGCGCCTGCCGCCACCGCCCCGGGAGCCTGTAAGTCGGACCCGCCGCCTCGCGATTGGCTTGGGTCGCCAAGGTTCGGTGGGCCGAGACCCAAGCGGCGACCAATGGTGAGCCGCGCCGGGGATCGGACCAGGGAGCCGCTGCGTTCATTGGCTGCGGGAGCCGGGATGCTCCACCCTCTTCTAGTCGGCGCGCGAGGAGGGGCTGACCTGGGCTGGGGGCGCTGCTAGGGTCGGTCCGCGGCCGGCTTGGCGGGACTTAGGGTTCTCACTCTGGAGGCAGCGGGACCACCCTTGATCTCCCCCTTAGGTGGCGCCTCCTGTGGACACAGGTCAAATAGTCGGGCCTTGGGTTACCTCCCCAGGGTGGGAGGCGCTCCAGACAACCACCCTGCAGCCCTAGCAGGAGAGTCTCTGGTCTTGACCCGGGCAGGTCATGTCACTCCGTAGGCACAAGGCCAGGAGGGGGGGATCCTTTCAATTTTCAAGGCGTTTACCATACATGTATTTGAACTACCCCCTTAGCAGTTCTGGGCCGTGGGTAGTTGGGAACCCCCATTTTTTGATACACGATGGTGAATTCCACCTGTCGAGTAATTTAAAAAGCACAGAGGCGTTCATGGCATTCTTCCATGCTGAAGCCAAAGTGGATGCGAGGCTTGGAGACAGAAAGAGGGAGCTTCAAGGCGGCATGGTAGCCCTAGATGAAGAGCGAGAACCCAGCATATGGCCCTGGCCTTGCCGAGCAACCAGACCCAGGCTCTGGAACAGCCTCTGACCTCGCCAAAAGCTTAAGTCCAATGGTATTTGCACTTTCCCCGAACAGGAGGAAGCTCTAAAGATTTATTTTTCAACCTGTCGTCACATCCCAGGCCTTTCTCTCCTTCATGTGTCTTTCCCGATTCCCTTTCCACCTTTGTCCAGGCACAGACTCTGGCACTCCGTTCTGCCACCCTTTATAGCGCCGCCTTCGGTGAATCTGTCCCTAGAATGCTCTTTCCCATTGTATCACCGAGCTAAAACACTACACAGCCTAGAGATCCGCGAGGTGCCACTTCTAAAGCCAAGTTTATGTACTTCCTTCAGAGGCTCACAGTTCTTTCCTTTTTTGTATAATTGTCCCTTTGTGTGTCGCTCCCTCCTACAGATGGAGCTTTAGGGCAAACAACACCTTGTTATTACAGCTTTTTTGTATTTCCAGTTTGTGGCATAATGACTAGGGCATTGTAGACACACCGTGTGTTGACCAATGGATAAATGAAGAATGTATGTGGGAGTTCAAATATCCAATAGAAATCAAAGTTCAGAGTGAGAGATTGTTTACCCGAAGCTTCAAAAGGGAGGAATCCAGACTGGAACCGACCTACCCAGCTATGACAGCTACTGATAGGGTTATCAGTACTTTACCCAAACTGAAATGTCCCTTAAGTGTAAAACACATGTTCATAATATTCATGTTAACTTTAGTCAAAATGACTACATTATCTTTGGTTAACATTCAAAATTTCCTTTATTTCTTGGTGTGCATGTATATGCATAAGTGCAGACATAACCGTAACCTTGCACGTGCCTGTGCGCATGCAAGGGCATGCGTGCTGGTGTGTGTAGACAAAAGTTCAATGTCCACCCTCCTTTTTGAAACAGTGACTCTCAAAGAACCTGGAGCTTGCTAGGCTGGCAAGCCAGTAATTCCTAAGGGATCCACTTTTTTTTTCCCCCCACCTTCCCAGTGCTATTGCAGGTATGCACGGACATACCAAACTTTGAAAAGAAAATTTTTATAGCTTTTTGTATGTATGTTTACGCTTATGTGTGTTCACGTGTGCTACTTGAGTACAGAAGCTTGTGAAGCTCAGAAGAGTGAATTCCCTGGAATGGGAGTTACAGACTGCTAATAGCCACCTTGTGGGTCCTAGGATCCACAGACTTCTTGACTGAGGAGCTATCTTTCCTGCCCCAATGCCTGGCATTTAAGGTGAATGCTGGGGACCTGAACTCAGATCCTCATGCTTGCATGGCAACCACTTTACTGTCTGAGCCATCTCTCCAGCCCTTTTTTTTTTTTTCCTTTTTTAAAAAGTAGTTAAAAATGACAGGTTTGTATCATGATATGTACCTAGAAGTTACAAACCAGAGAGGCTGTCAGAGGAGAGGGCCTGTTCGGACCGTGTCTTGACCTGGACCTGTCTGAAGCAACTATTGAAACCAACACTTTATTTTGGAGGTTAAATGTTCTGAGAAAAGTTCAAGAATATTGTAATGTGAACAGCACATCTACCTTAAAAATTAACTAGCGCTGAGTATTTTGTAGACGAAACAATGGAAATTACTAGTTGGGATGGTCTTATCCTTGGGAAGAGAAGAAGGAAGCCCATGAAAGTCGATAAAAAAAAATTTATTATCAGGCAGCAACTGTCAGATAAAAAGAATGAACCGGTAGTGATTGCAGCGGCTTACCTGGCAAGGGTATTCTCTCTTTGTCCTGCTGCCTCTTTGCACTTCTGACTCCTCCTCTGTCCCTCTCTTCACAAACTCTCATCCTTTGGGTTGCTGTCCTCTAAACAAGGAGGAGTCACTCCCAGCTGGGCTAGCTAATGGCTTGGCACTCCAAAACCTCCCTCCTGGGCCTGTTTGGAATTACATACGCCTCTCTCTCCTCCCCCCCCCCAGCCACTTCTCTGTCTGTCTGTCTGTCTGTCTCTGTCTGTCTGTCTGTCTGTCTGTCTGTCTGTCTCTCTCTCTCTCTCTCACACACACACACAGAGGAAATGACTTTATAGAAGAAATCTTCTTGAGCCATTTATTAATTTGTCCTAGAGTCAAAGTGACTGCTGTAAACCAGGAATCTGCTCATAACCACACACACATTAGCTACAGAGTTGATGAAGCATGAAAACAGGTCAGTCAGAATGTGGGAAGAGGTGCTCTGGGCAGCACTTCACAGGCTAACCAGAGATGAAGGACAATCCCTGTGATGGTTCGACCACAAACACTTTTCCTAAAGTGTCGTTCTCCATTTCTTTTCCTGATAAACACAAGTTCCCCTAAACCACGCAGTTCCCCTCCCCCCACCCCAATCAAAGAGTTTAATAAACACCAGAGTCCCAGAATTTCTTGTATGTATATACAGTAGTTTCTCAGATCATTTGGCCTTTAAGCCAAGGTTATTCTCAGGAAATGGAGACGTTCAGACTCAGAGGTCAAGTAACTTGTGTTACTGTCATATTCAGATAAACAGTGACGTTGGAGTATGTCTCTCACTGTCTGGTCCAGCATTTGAATCTTCTCCCTTGGTTGGTTGAGTGGGTCATCATCTCCTGTGGCTCCACTCAACTGATATAAAGTAAGCATTCTTTATTCTTTTTTCCCCCTTCCCTTCTCTGGCTTGCACTGGCTTGCTCATTTTCAGCTAAAGGTTTTTTTATTTCTCATTACAGGTGGTTGCTGGAATTTGAACTCATGACCTTTGGAAGAGCACTTGGTGCTCTTAACCACTGAAACATGTTACCAGCCCTAAAGTAAACATTCTTGTTTTGTTTTGTTTTGTTGTTGTTTTTTTGTTTTTTGAGACAGGGTTTCTCTGTGTAGCTCTGGCTGTCCTGGAACTCACTCTGTAGACCAGGCTGGCCTCGAACTCAGAAATTCGCCTGCCTCTGCCTCCCAAGCACTGGGATTAAAGGTGTGCGCCACCACTGCCCAGCATTCTTAAAGTGTGGCTTGAAGACTAATTACATGG
>JADRCD010213720.1:7524-38240 GCA_019843815.1 Montemys delectorum
TCTCTCTCTCTCTCTCTCTCTCTCTCTCTCTCTCTCTCATTTATTTTTACTAACATACTGAGCCCAATTAGTACTGCCTATATATTCATAGATATAGAGCCTTCCATTGGATCCTGGATAACATACCAGGGCTACACTCCTGTTGGAAACATAACTCTTTCTACCCTAGCAGTTATCATCAACTACCAATAGCTCTGGAGTTATAAAGCTTGGAACATCAACCCATGCTGGATTAGTGACTAGCTTGAGGTTGTACTGTTTCTACCAGTTAACCATAGCTGCTTTGGGTTCATGAATTTGATGGCCAAGTCATGGCAACAAGACAGTTTCACAGCAGCCCTCCCCAACCATTTGTTCTTGGTTTTTCCACCCTCTCTTTTGTGATGTTCTGTGAGCCTTGGGGATTGAGGTTTGGGGATGACATAGCTAGGGTCATGAGTATTGTAGTGAAACATTATGACCAAAAGCAATTTGGGGAGAAAAGAGTTTACTTTGTTGATACTTCCCACACCATTATTCATCCTTAAAGAAAGTCAGAACAGAAATGTAAGCACCCCTGGAACCAAGAGGCAGGAGCTGAGACAGAGGCAATGGAAGAGTGATGCTTAGGGGGTTGATCCCCAGGTTTGCTCAGCCTACTTTTTTTTTTTTTTACATTTTTTTAAAATCTTCTTTTATAGTTCAGATTTTATTCCCCTTGCAGTCTACCCTCTGACTGTTCCACATCCCATACTTCCTCCCCCTGTCTCCACAAGGATGTTCTGAAACTCCCACCAACTACCTTACCAGACCTCCCCACTTCCTGGGAAGTCCAGTCTCTTGAAGGTTATGTGCATCACCTCTGAGTCCAGACCCAGCAATCCTCTGCTGTATACATGTTGGGGGGCCATATATCAGCTGGTGTTTGCTGCTTGGCTGGTGGCACAGTGTCTGAGAGATCTTAGAGGTCCAGGTTAGTTAAGGCTGTTGGTCTTCCTACAGGGTTGCCTTCCTCCTCAGCTTCTTCCTACATTCTTATAGAAGCCTGGACCACTAGTTCAGGTCCCAGCCACAATGGGCTGAACTCATTTCCATCAATTCCTAATTCAGAAAATGTCATACAAGCTTGCCTGCTTATAGCCAAAACTTATGGAGGTATTTTCTCAATTGATTCCCTCCTCTTAGATTAGTGTAGCTTGGGTCAAGTTGACATAAAACAAGAGGTTGCTAAGGTTGTCCCAGTTAGGGATGACTGTCCCACAATCATGTATTCTGTGTACTCTGCCAGTTGTGGGCCTCTGTACTAAAATCCATAGCAAAAGAGAAGCTTCCCCAACGGAGGCTGAGAGCTGCACTCATTTATGTGCATAAAGATAGGTATTTAGAAGGCAGTTTGATATTATATCCATTTTGCAAAATAACAGTAATAGACTCTCCCCTAGGGCCTAAGAGCTCCCCAGCTTGGGGATTTTAACCATGTTAATGTTTAAAATATATGAGGCATGAATTCTCTCGTGTAATGTGGGCCTAAGATCCAATCATAAAGCTCTTGGTTATCATGGATTGGTTACAAGATCTATGCAGCCATTTGCCAATGGAGTGATTATAACTAGTGATAGATTTGAGAGTCATTTAGAGAAATAATTATAATATGTCAGTAATGTTAATACTCAGGATATACTTCAATAAACTTTGTGTAAAATGTACTAATCTTTCATCTTTCCCAGTATTAACTCTGAATAAAGTTAATTATACTACTCATTTTCTTGTTAATTCATATTTTGAGGTTGCAAATTTAAACATACCTCCTTGACATTCAGTCAAAGAGAGAGCCTCCAAATTATATTTGTTTTGAAAGAGCATATCATTGAAATGGGGCTATACATTCTGTACTGAATAATGAACATTTTACAGGAGGCTGAGACAAAAACAGAAGGTATTTTGTTTGGTTGGTTTGATGTCTTTTGTTGTTGATGAATTTAGAGAAGGATGACAATGTATAGCTTTGAACTTACTACCCTTTTCTGCATCAGGTTCTGAGTGCCAGACTTACAAACATGAACCATTGGGTCCAACCAAAATTCCATATTTAAAGTGAAATGAAGCTGATTACACAGGCATTTTAATCTGACAATTTTCATAATATACTGCTATATATTGGATACTGTAACATATTGGGCCAAATGTTGATCAAACTTTTAATAGTTAATAGAGTAGAGAAATTCTTTATAAACTCTTCAAAAATTATTTCTTGCTGTTCATCTGTAATGTATGATCAAAATGTACAAATTAAAGATAGGTTAGCATTAACATATAGCTTCCTATAGAGTTTAATTGATTAGCTTCATGCAGTCAATATATATTCTAAATATAATGGAAGGGATAGCTGTTTTGTAAGCCAATTCTAAATTTATAACCAAGCCTTTACAACAAAAATATTAACAATAAAACAAAAAGAATACACACATAGAGATAAACTTAATGGAAATTTTATGTTACATGAGAACCAACCTCAAGGAAAAATGGCCTGAGAATGGTTAAGGCCAAATACTTCCATGTGAAATATACAGTCATGAAGAACTATGTTTCGATAAAGAGTATAATCTGATCATAACCAATGAGAAGAAATTTATCAAGGCTGTATTCAGAATCTCCTGACTGTTCATCTTCAGAGATGAATTTCCTTACCATTGGGCATGAAGAGAGCATCTACAAATCAATCTTGAGACCTTCTTTAAGGGAACATAATAAATCCTTCTAGAATTTGTGACCTACTTAAAGGGAGAGGAGTGGAGGGAAGATGGAGAACTTTCTGCTCCTATGCTTTTCTCTGCTGACTGGTACAATGTTGTGCAGCAATGCTAATTAAAACCTATTACAACCATAATTCAAAAATTTCTTACAATCAGTGTTGATAAAGGAAAACAAGTTAATAATTAGAGAATGCAAATCAAACTTCCTCCTCCTCCTCCTCCTCCTCTTCCTCTTCCTCTTCTTTCTTCTTTCTTCTTTCTTCTTCTTCTTTCTTCTTCTTCCTTCTTCCTTCCTTCTTCTTCTTCTTCTTCTCCTTCTCCTTCTTCTTCTTCTTCTTCTTCTTCTTCTTCTTCTTCTTCTTCTTCTTCTTCTTCTTCTTCTTCTATTTTCATGGGATATCACAAGGGTTGCAGGGTTGACCTGGGAGGACTGGAAGTCACTGTGATCAGGAGGACTGGAAGTCACTGTGATCAGGTTCATAATGCAACATGCCCAAATAATCAATAAAAATATTATTAAAAAGAATTAATTTGGTTAGCAATATCAAAACCGATATTTAAAAGTATTTTCATCATCAAATAATATGAAAATAATTTACAATATTTTATCAAAGTCCTTGATACTATGTCCATGTTGTATATTACCACAAATATTGAATATAACAAGTCAGCTTTCAGGTACTAAGTGACTGTAGATAGTGAGAAGCTTCCAAAATAATATCATATTAAAAAATTGAGGGTAGCAGTTTAGGAGACTTGTGTCTCTACAGAAAGGCTATCATAGGGCTTCAGGAAAAGCCTCAATTCTGGCAAATTTCCCACAGGGAAAGGACATAGGCTTTACCTTCTTTACTAGCTATCTGTGGAAGAGTTGAGCTACATGCCACTTTCCCACTTCTACTCAGGTAGAACTAAATACAGGGAATGGTAGAAGGCAAAAGTTCTAAGAAACAAAGGAGCCAACATAGTCTGACTTTAAACCCTAACTCCTTCGGGCATTCCTTCCACAGCCTGAAAATTGATTCTGTTTAGGGTCACTGCACCACAAGAAAAGGAAACTCAAATGTAAGAATGTTGTAAGGATTTAAACACTTAGAAGTCACCTGAAAAAAAAAATAACCACAAAGAGGGTGGGGAACTAAGTACCTTTTCTGAGATTCTAACCTACAAGGCAGAATGACAGCATTATCAGGACCAGAAAAACCAACAAATGATGAGCCTAACAATGAGAATCCAAGACCTTCTTTAAAGCAAGTGAAAAGTTATCTGCCTGCCTTGTCTCTACTGCTCTGCTGTTTCTGCTAGAGGGACTGGAGAGTGTAGAGGGTTGGAGACAGTGAAAGTAATGGAGACAGTGACAGGCAGAGCACAAGCCAATCCTTACCATCCCTGCATGCTATTAAAACTGAGTCTAGGTCTTCTGCTTGGAAGACTGAAGTACTTGTGATCATAATTAAGTCTTAAGTAAAATAGAATTTTTTTTTTTTGGAAAATAAAGCAAGACTGGGCTGGAGAAATAGCTGAGAAGCTAAGAGCATTTTGCAGAGGGTTCAAATGCCAGCACTCACATGGCAGTTCACAAACATGTCTAACTCCAGAAGATTTGATGCTCTCTTCTGGACTTCTCAAACACTCCCACACAAGTGATGTAAATACATGCTTTCAGTTGCTGCAACATTTTATTTGAAAAGGCACAAGATCAGTTCCTTTAAGAAGATTAATATTTGGGAGTTATTTTGTGTAGGGCCGTGGTCTGTTCAGGCAACCTGGGCCCAGTCAAGTAATAGGTCTGGAACTTTGGAGCCCCTGTCATGTAGACAATGCCCCAAGATCCCAGCATTCTAGCTGGATCCTACCCCCAGTCATCTGACCACAACTAGACATGTCCCACACCACAGACAGATAGCCTCACAATATAAGGGGCAGTTTGCCCCCTCCTCTCTCTCTTGCTCTTTGTCCTCTCCTGACTTCTTCCTCTCTTGTCCTCCTCCTTTTCTTGCTCTCCCCTCTCTCTTCCTCTCTTGCTCTCTTGTTTTCTTGCCTTCTCTCTTCCTCTCCTCTCCTTCTTCGCCTCTCTCTCTCTCTCTTTCTCTCTCTCTCTCTCTCTCTCTCTCTCTCTCTCTCTCTCTCCATGGTCATGACTGGCCTATTTTCTCTTTCCTATAATAAAATATCTCACAATTATGCATTGCCTCTGTTTAACTAACTCATCATGCAGTCCAAGGCATCTGCAGCAGAGAGAACACAAGTCAACAATTTTGTAGCTTGAATGGAAGCAGGAAGAATAATACAGGAAATATCAGCTCTCTCTTATATTAAAGCATTAGTGGGTAGGGCATTGAAAGCATGGCTGCAAAGGAGAAAGCAGATTCAAGAGACATATGTACATGTGTTTGAGAGTGACTGAAAGGGAAGACACAAAGAGCTTTCTAATGCTTAGAGAAGTGGACCAATGACAACAGCATAACCTGTAGTGAAAGTGAAGATGGACAGCTTAGCAGTGTGACCACAGGAAGTCTGGAGTCCTTGAGGACCATCTAAAAGTCCAGTCCACAAATTGAACAAGTACTTCACTGACCCAAAGAGATGTGAGCAATGTAGATATAATTTCTGCAGATGAGAACATGGAGGTGGTGAAAACCATGGATCTCTTTGTAATGAACAGAAGAAAAAAAAACATCCCATAGGAAACCAGGAACAATGGAGAAAGAAACTTAAGAAGAGGACAGTCAAGTGTCTCACAAGGTGCAGATGTGTAGAATGATATAAATCAGGAAGAAGCCAATTGTTTTGACAAATGGAAAGTTTTTCGTAACATAATTAAGCAAGTTCAAGGATAGTACATCAATCTAAAGATAGTGGAATGACAGGAACTGTGACAGGACAGGGAATGGAGGAAGATGTGCTAGGCTGGTTCTAGGAGCCTCACCATCCCAGAGCTAGCTCCATTGGAGCAGTGATGAAGCTCCTTAGGGACTACCCAGGACTCTAAGGGAAGCCAAGGTCTAAAGAAAAGGCTTGCAATTCAAGCTAGCTAGAAAGGACTTAAGCTATTAAGCAATATTCAATATCATAGACCCTTGGTGTCCTTATTAAAACAATGATAAAATTACCAGTGCCAGACAAGTTTATTACTGAAAACATGGTCTATTAATAAAAGTTGAAAACACAAGATTGTATTAGGATCTGCAACTCTAAATCATCTTGAGAATTTAAATATATTATAATTTCACTAAATAAATGATAAAGGGCTTTACTTTAAGTATATTTCAAAATTATATAACTCCTCTTTATTTGTCTCCAGATAATTTTATTTATTTACAACCTGTCAGGGTCTATAACCAGAATTAAAACGAAATATGATGCTGAAGGGTTTTTTAAAAATCAATACCATTTCCCTTGTGATAGAAAAAAAAATTGAGAAAAGAAAGTAAATCACAGATTTCTTAATCCTTTGCATTCAATTGATTTTAGATCATGTTAACTTGAATATTAACTTCAAGGGACCATCAGTTTTAAATTTTGCCTCAAAAAGCAAACACTTGGATCAATATTTAAGTATGAAAATATTAGATATCTTACAAAGTTTATTCTCTTCATAATCTCTGTGAGAAGGATTGGTTTTCATGAGAACAATGGGGCTGTATATAATTTACTTCTGAGAAGCTAACAGACTAATGGTGGCTTTTATCTTGATAAAACATATCTGCAACTGTATTCTCCAAGGCTATCTTTCTATACCAGTCCTAAGAGATTGAAAATTAAGAATAAACTATTTAAAGAAAGAAACTGTCACATCCTGAGCCCATTTAAAAAGACTTTTGGTTCTTCTCTCACTTGCTTATTAGTATGTAAACAGTCATCTTAATATTTATTTGTAAAGAGATTTTTATCAGATGGAATTGCTCCAAGTTTCTAAAAAAACTGTAGCAAAGTCCAGTTCACTAGTAAATGTGATGCTTAAAGCTAAAAGATAACATTGAACAAAAGTGGTAATTGCCATCTGTCTCATAAAAACACAGAAGCCTACGCAATGCCAACCAATATGTTCTGTCAAAGCAGTAACTTAAAATATGTTCTGCTAGCACTAAAATGGCAATAAGCAATTTGAAAGGAAACTTATACTTGACCAAATTGTCCCCCACAGCTCATAAACACCTCTGTTTGTGCCCTTGGAGTTTATCAGGGCTGTGAGAGACATTTATTGACTTTTACTTGATCTCCTATTGCCAAAACACACCAAGGTTAACACAGTTACTCAACACCTTTGATGCAGCCAGGAAAATGTTTGACTGAAAAATGTGTGCAATTTAACCAACCATGGAGCAAGTGCCTTCAGGAAGTTCACAACCACAATCATTTCAAAATGTCACAGTGAACCCTGTGCTGTGACAGCTCACTTTGCGAACACACCTCAGGCCTGTCTGCTAAAAAGAGGAGGGTCAGCTTTTAAAAGGATACTTGTTTTCATTCCTGAGTTACCCCTGGAATGTTGGTCTAATATTTGCTCTAGAAAAATCTTGGAATAAAACGTACTGCAAAGCAAACACATGCATCTGACTCCTTATATAAGATACAAAAGTACAGTGTAAAATTTCCAAATGCTCACATAAGATTTGACATAACACTCCCTATTCAGTCAAAAATGAATGTACATTAAGCTAATTTAAAATGTAAATCCAAATATACTCTAAACAACTGGGTAATACAAAGATTAACTGACAATATTTGTTGTCTACAAATCTTCAGTAAGTGACTCAGTCATTGTAATAGAAACAAATCACCTTTTCTATTGCTAATTAAGAAGACACAAAATTTGTAGGAAAATTAATTAATAACTTCAGAGACAGAGAAGGTAGAGGCAGAAGGGAAGAGGAAAAAAACACTGAGCATCTGAGAAGTCTATTGTCACTGACTTAAGCCCTTTTTTGCTAATCCCTCTAGTGTATGTTTGTGGGCCTAATCAGGACTCAGCAATGCTAAGGTACACTGTTTTCACACAACAAAGTGTGGCATAGCTTTGTTGCTTAGGCAAATTATTAATAAACAATCCAATTTGCCATCTTTCAAATATTAAGCTACTCTTTCAAATATTCAAATGTTCTTTCAACTATTAAGCTATTCTGTGTCTTCCCAAAAGGGATAGCATGATATACTGTTTCTACACTACATTATCTGAGAAGATAATGTAGTCACTGACAGATGACTCACAGCCTGAATCTTGTTTAAGGAACTGGAGTCTTTCTGTAAGTTATGAATTCCTGGGGCTTTTGCTGAAGTTGGCATGCACGGTCACCGCCCCCCCCCCCCTTGATGCCTTCGATTGACTTTGCAAAGGAGACCATTTTCTAAAATAAATATTACCTTTGTATAATGCATAACCTAATCCACTACACACTAATTCCAACAAATATTGATAGAGATCCCTTCACAAGTTAGAGATGAACGACACCACCACTAAGCCATTTTCTCTATTTGCCAATGCACTAAATGCAAAAGGCATTTATCCTTAATGGGGTGTGTGAAAAAGCTGAGGTTCCCACACCAGAGCCTTCTGAATAAACTGGGTCAGATTTACTGAAAGAAAATATAGCATATTTTGTTATAATATCAGAAGGTATCTGGCAAGAGAGAGGTATCAACTAGAGGGTTTGTGTAAATAACGAGAAATGAGCAAATTAAATATTTGTCTCTGTGTCTCAGGGTACTGTGCAAGTGACATGTGTTAAAGACCCCAGAGCTGGAGAGATGGCTCAGAAGTGAAGATGCTGCTTGCTGCTCCTCTGATGAAACAGTTTTGAATCCCAGCATTGACATGAGATGGTGCACAATAACTTGTAGCTCCAGCTCCAGAGGATCCTGTGGCCTTTCCTAGAATCCACACACACCTTCAATCACATTCATAAACTGTCACATGCATACACATGACTGAAAATAAGAATAAAATCTCAAAAACAAACCCAAAGCCACTATTAAAATACTTCTCAATCACTTTCCACGAGTGAGGCACATCATCAGAAATAAAACCAACAAAAGCATTTTAAAAATATATTTTCTGTATCTAAATACCAACATTTCAATCTTTCTATTTACACAGGGCTGATGTCTTCAATAACTACATTTGTGGTCCCAGAATAAGTATTTTAGAAATAATATATTAAAGGAGAATGATTTCAAATTGAACCAAACTATGGTGTGAACATACTTGATCATATTTTTATTTTAAAAAGTCCTTTTTCAACTAGATTATTTTAAAAATCTGCCAGTATACCTTTTTTACACAGAAGTATATCCTGAATTTTTATCCAGAGCTATTTCAGTGTTTCCCATGCAGCATATCTGCACAAATGTAGTGAGCCCAAGGTTAAGATTTAGGATAAATAGGATCATGATTCTTATACCCCTTTTGCCCTTAAGATCAACAGATGAAAAATAAAAAAAAAAGTAAAACAGAAATCTTCCAGAAATAGTTGTAAAAACAACCAACCATCCACTTCCTTTGGGTTATGTCCCATCATCCTTTGCTGAAGACAATGCCCAGTCTTGACTCACTGATAAAGTTTCTTCCAGTTATTTTGGTTTTTGACACAGGGTTTGGAGTGTCTTGCAGTGTGGGTGCACTGTCCTGATGTTTCTATCAGTGTTGCCCATGGGTAAAGGATAGACTAGGAAACCAGCCTTCATCTCCACCGCTCGCTACAGCAGTCAGTAAGGTGGTCATTCTCCAGTGTCTTTCCCACCAAGTGCCTAAAAGATTTCTAAGTGGTTGCTATCAGAACCCAATATTTTTGTTAAGACAATGTTGGGGGATGCTAACAATTTTAACATTTCTGCTTTGCCGTTTGTGGAATTAAATTATTTATTATTAAAAAAAAATCTCTCTTGACAAGTGTTAGAAAAAAAAAAAAAGCAAAATAGGATTGTAGCTTTCACATGTGGCTTGAAGTTACAGTCTATAACTTTAACCCCTTCCTCAGAGGGACAAGCAGACGTCTTAGTAATGGTCTAAGAATTTCAACTGACACCACTCAATTATGCCACATTAAAGGAATATTGAATGGCATAAAAATTATCCCAATAAAATCTCCTAAATACCATGGCAAACCTGTGCTGCAGACACAGCTAACTTTTCTCTCTTGCTGTTTGTCGTATTCTGAAGCTGTAGAAACTATACTAAAAGTGCTCAACTTTGAAATAATTATTCTTAAACAGACTACAAATTTGATTTATTCAACTTTGTACAATAATGATAAAATTTAAAAACTAGATCTGTGATCTAAATGCTTATTAAAATACACTTAGGGTTGCCATTCATGGATCTGAGAAACAACTGGGACCTAGGATATATATATATATATATATATATATATATATATATATATATATTCCATTCCTTTCCCATGGTGGATAACTGAAATCTAAAAGACAAGCTGTCATGGTGGCATGCATCTGTACATGATAACTTTGCTCACTTCACATGGGACATTTAATATAAAGTTCCAATCAAATATCACATGATTAGTTGCAGGAAATTATGTTCTTCTAAAGGAGCCATTTAGAAAGCTAACAACTCAAGGTTCTTCAGAGAAACAGAACTTACAGAATGATAATTATGCACAAAGTATAATTAAAGAAGAAGCAGTTGAGGATAATTTTGTTTCAAGCACAGAATAATATAAATATATGTATGTGTATGTATGTATGTATGTATGTATGCATGCATATCCCGTGTGTGTGTGTGTGTGTGTGTGTGTGTGTGTGTGTGTGTGTGTGTGTCTGGGATTTATTGGAATCGGTTTCAGGCTATAGTCCAGCTATTCTAAAAATGCTTGTCTACCAACACAAAGTGCATGAACCCAGTAGTTATTCAGTCCACAAGGCTGGCTGTCTTACCTGGTCTTCAGAATAGCTGGAATTCTAACTGGAATTCTAATGATGTAGGCTCTAATGTCAGGGCAAGCAGGAAAAAGCAAGACCTTCCGTCTTCCATGTACTTAATCTAGGCTGCAAGCAGAATGTTTAATGCATATAAAACAATCTCAACAGATCCAGATTGCATTGACAGGTCTCGATATATTGAACCATCCCTACATCCCTAGGATGAAGCCTACTTGATCATGGAGAATAATCATTTTGATGTGCTCTTGGATTCTGTTAACAAAAATTTTATTGAGTATTTTTTCATCAATGTTCATAAGGGAAATTGGTGTGAAGTTCTCTTTCTTTGTTTGGTCTTTGTGTGGTTCATGTATAAGTGTAATTGTGGCCTCATAGAATGAATTAGCTAGTGTTCCTTGTATTTATATTTTATGGAATAATCTGAAGAGTATTGGTATTAGGTCTTCTTTGAAGGTCTGATAGAATTCTCCACTGAACCCATCTGATCCTGGTATTTTTTTTTTTTAGTTGAGAGACTGTTAATGACTGCTTCTATTTCATTAGGGGTTATGGAACTGTTTAGATGGTTTATCTGATCTTGATTTAACTTTGACACCTGCTATCTGTCTAGAATTGTCCATTTCATCCAGATTTTCCAAATTTTTTGAGTATAAATTTTGTAGTATGATCTGATGATTTTTTGAATTTCCACAGTTTCTGAAGTTCTGTCTCCCTATTGTGGATGTGAAAAAATGCTTGCTGCAAAGAGCCTGATATAGCTGTCTCCTCAGAGGCCCTGCCAGAGCCTTACAAATACAGAGGTGGATGCTAGCAGCCAACCATTGGACTGAGTGCAGGGTCCCAAATGAAGGAGTTAGAGAAAGGACTCATGGAGCTGAAGAGGTTTGCAACCCCATAGGAAAAACAATATCAACCAAGAAGACCCCCCCCCCAGAGTTCCCAGGGATGAAAGCTACCAACAAAAGAGTACATATGGCTCCAGCTGCATAAGTAGCAGATGATGACCTGGGCATGCATCAATGGGAGGAGAGGTTCTTCGTCCTATGAAGACTCTCCAGTGTAGAGGAATTGAGGGTGGGGAGGTGGGAGTGGGTGGGTAGGTGGAAGAATACGTTCATAGAAGCAAGGGGAAGGGAGATGGGAAGAGGGTTCCAGTTAGGGAGGAAACCAAGAAAGAAGATAACATTTGAAATGTAAGTAAAGAAAGTATCCAATAAAAAAAATCTGCCCCCAAAAGGATGCAGGTCGAGGGTGAGTGTCTCCACTTCAAATTATTTTATTAAGAAAGATCTCACATAAGTATATCAAGACAATTGGGTTTAAGCTAATTCCTGAAGTTGACAATCAAGAATCACCTTCAAATACAGGAATATTTGCAGAAATATCACATAGACTATCAGACTGGGTAAATAAATAGGATGCGATATTTTCCTGTATGCATACAGGAAACCTACCTCAGTGACAAAGATAGACACTACCTCAGAATAAGAGGCTGGAAAACAATTTTCCAAGCAAATAGTCCCAAGAAACAATCTGGAGTAGTCATTTTAATATAGAATAAAATCGACTTTCAACCTAAAGTGATCAAAAAAGAAAAGGAGGGACACTTCATACTCATCAAAGGTAAATCTACCTAAGATTAACTCTCAATTTTGAACCTCTATGTTCCAAATACAAGGGCATCTACATTCATAAAAGAAACATTACTAAAGCTCAAAACATACATCATATCGCACACAATAATTGGGGGAAACACTCCACTCTCTGCAATGGACTGATCATGGAAACAGAAACTAAACAAAGACATGGTGAGACTAACAGAAGTTATGAAACAAATGGATTTAACAGATATCTATAGAACATTTTATCCTAAAACAAAAGGATATACCTTCTTCTCAGCACCTCAAGGTAGCTTCTACAAAATTGACTATATAATCTGTCACAAAACAGGTCTCAACAGATACAAGGAGATTGAAATAATCCCATGTATCCTATCAGATCACCACAGACAAAGGCTGGTCCTAAATAACAGCACAAACAAGAGAAAGCCCACATATCCATGGACGCTGAACAACACACTACTCAATGATAAATTGGTCAAGGAAGAAATAAAGAAAGAAATTAAAGACATTACAATTTAATGAAAATGAAGCTACAACATACCCAAACTTATGGGACACAATGAAAGTAGTCCTAAGAGGAAAACTCATAGCTGTAAGTGACTCCAAAAAGAAACTAAAGAGAGTATACACCAGCAATTTGACAGCACAACTGAAAGCGCTAGAACAAAAAGGAGCAAATTAACTGAAGAGGAGTAGATGGCAGGAAATGATCAAACTCAGGGCTGAAATCAACAAAGTAGAAACAAAAAGAACTATACAAAGAATCAACCAAACCAGGAGCTGGTTCTTTGAGAAAATAAAAACAAAAAACAAAAAACAGATAAACCCTTAGCCAGACTAACTAGAGGACACGGAGATAGTTTCCTAATTAACAAGATCAGAAATGAAAAGGGAGACATAACAACAGATATGGAGGACACCAAATAATTCATGAGATCCTACTACAAAAGCCTATACTCAACAAAACTGGAAAACCTGGATGAAATGGACAATTTTCTAGACAGATACCAGGTATCAAAGTTAAATCAAGATCAGATCAACAATCTAAACAGTCCCATATCTGCTAATGAAATAGAAATAGTCATTAATAGTCTCCCAACCAAAAAAAGTCCAGGACCAGATGGTTTTAGTGCAGAGTTTTATCAAACCTTCAAAGAAGACCTAATACCAATATTCCTCAAATTATTCAACAAAATACAAACTGAAGGTACTCTACCCAATTTGTTCTATGAAGTCACAATGACTCCGATACATAAATCACACAAAGACCTAACAAAGAAAGAAATCTTTACACCAATTTCCCTTATGAATATTGTTGCAAAAATACTCAATAAAATTTTTGCAAACTGAATCCAAGAACATATAAAAATGATCATCCATGACAATCAAGTAGGCTTCATGCCAGGAATGCAGGGATGGTTCAATATACAGAAATCCATCAATTTAATCCACTATATAAATAAACTCAAACAAAAAAAAATATGATCATCTCATTAGATGCAGAGAAAGCATTTGACAAAATCCAACATTCTTTCATGATAGAAGTCTAGAAAAGATCAGGAATTCAAGGCCCATACCTAAACATAGTAAAAGCAATATACAGGAAACCAGTAGCCAATATCAAACTAAATGAAGAGAAACTTGAAGCAATCTCACTAAAACCATGGAGTAGGTAAGGCTGCCCACTCTCTTCCTACCTATTCAATATTGTACTTGAAGTCCTAGTCAGAGCAATTAGATGACAAAAGGAGATCAAAGGGATACAAAAATTGGAAAGGAAGTAGTCAAATTATCACTATTTCCTGATGATATGATAGTATACTTAAGTGACCCCAAAAATTCCACCAGAGAGCTCCTAAACCTGATAAACAACTTCAGTAAAATAGCTGGATATATAATAAACTCAAGCAAATAGGTAGCCTTCCTCTACACAAAGGATAAACAGGCTGAGAAAGAAATTAGGGAAACAACACCCTTCACAATAGTCACAAATAATATAAAATACCTTGGTGTGACTCTAAGCTAGTAAGAGATCTGTATGACAAGAAATTCAAGTCTTTGAAGAAGGAATTGGAAGATCTCAGAAGATGGAAAGATCTCCCATGCTCATGGATTGACAGGATTAATATAGTAAAACTGGCCATCTTGTACAAAGCAATCTACAGATTCAATGCAATCCCCATCAAAATTCCAACTCAATTCTTCACAGACTTGGAAAGATCAATTTGCAAATTCATCTGAAATAACAAATAACCTAGGATAGCAAAAACTATTTTCAACAATAAAAGAACCTCTGGTGGAATCACCATTCCTGACCTGTACTATAGAACAATTGTGATAAAAACTGTATTGGTACAGTGACAGGCAGGTAGATCAATGGAACAGAATAAAAGACTCAGAAATGAACATAAACACCTATGGTCACTTGATCTTTGAAAAGGGAGCTGAAACGATCTAGTGGAAACAAGACAGTACTTTCAACATAATGGTGTTGGCTTAACTGGTAGTTAGCATGTAGAACAATTCAAATCGATCCATTCCTATCTCTTTGTACAAAGTTCAAGTCCAAGTGGATCAGGGACCTCCACATAAAACCTCTAGCACATGGGCACAGGGAAAATTTTCCTGAACAGAACAACAATAACTTATACTCTAAGATCAAGAATTGACAAATGAGACCTCATAAAATTACAAAGCTTCTCTAAAGCAAAGGACACTGTCAATAGGACAAAATGGCAAACAACAGATTGGGGAAAGATCTTTACCAATCCTATATCTGATAGAGGGCTAATATCCAATATACAAAAAGAACTCAAGAAGTTAGATTCCAGAGAACCAAATTACCCTATTAAAAATGAGGGACAGAGCTAAACAAAGAATTCTCAACTAATAAATACCAAATGGCTGAGAAACAGCTAAAGAAGTATTCAACATCCTTACTCATCAGGGAAATGCAAATCAAAGCAACCCTGAGATTCCACCTCACACGAGTCAGAATGGCTAAGATCAAAAACTCAGGTAACAGCAGATTCTGGTGAGGTTGTGGAGAAAGGGAAACACTCCTTCATTGCTGGTGGGATTGCAAGCTGGTACCACTACTCTGGAAATTTGGAAGTTTGGCGGTTCCTCAGGAAATTGGACATAGTACTACCAGAGGTCCCAGCTATACCACTTCTGGGCATATACCCAGAAGATGCTCCAACATGTAATAAGGACACATGCTCCACTATGTTCATAGCAGCCTTAATTATAATAGCCAGAAACTGGAAACCACCCAAATGTCCCT
The DNA here is from genome assembly GCA_019843815.1 of Montemys delectorum. Taxonomy (NCBI): domain Eukaryota; kingdom Metazoa; phylum Chordata; class Mammalia; order Rodentia; family Muridae; genus Montemys; species Montemys delectorum. The sequence goes on from JADRCD010213720.1 coordinate 23,064, forward strand.
CAACAGAGGAATGGATACAGAATATGTGGTACATTTACACAATGGAGTACTACTCAGCTACTAAAAACAATGAATTTATGAAATTCTTAGGGAAATGGATGGATGTGGAGAATATCATCCTGAGTGAAGTAACCCTATCACAAAAGAACACACATGGTATGTACTCTCTGATAAGTGGATATTAGCCCAGAAGCTCAGAATACCCAAGACACAATCCACAAACCACAAGAAACTCAAGTAGGAAGACCAAAGTATGGATACTTCAATCCTTCTTAGAAGGGGGAACAAAATACCCATGGAAGGATTTTCAGAGACAACTATGGAGTGGAGACTGAAGGAAGGACAATCCACAGACTGCTCCACCCGGGAATCCTTCCCATATTCAATCACCAAACCCAGACACTATTGTGGATGACAGCAAGTGTTAACTGACAGGAGCCTGATATAGCTGTCTCCTGACAGGCTCTGACAGTGCCCCACTAATACAGAAGTAAAGGCTCACAGTCATCTATTGGACTGAGCACAGAGTCTCCAATGAAAGAACTAGAGAAATGATCCAAGGAGCTGAAGGGTTTGCAGCCTCTTAGGACAAACAACCATAGGAACTAACTAGTACCAGCAGAGCTCCCAGGGACTAAACCACCAACCAAAGACTACACATGGTTGGATTAATGGCTCCAGTAGCATATGTATAACAGAGGAAGGATGGCCTAGTTGGTCGTCAAGGGCAAGAGAGGCCCTTGGTCATTTGAAGGTTCTGTGCCCCAGTGTAGGGGAATGCCAGGGCCAGCAACTGTGAGAGTATGGGTTGGTGAGCAGGGGGAGGGGAGAGGGAACAGGGTGGGTTTTTTTCCATAGGGGAAACCAGGAAAGGAGATATCATTCAAAATGTAAATAAAAAAATATCTAATATAAAAAGAATCACCTTCAAATAGAGGAAGTTTGCTAAACTATCACAAGGTGATCATAAATGTCATAAAGTCATGACCCACATTAAAAAGTTGTGCAGAAAGAAAGAAAGATATAAAGAAGAACAAAAACGTGCTGAGTGTTTAATAGTGCTCTATCCTATACATCATTGCTTTTTATTTTATTTTCATTTATTGCTTGTGCATGCTTAGGCCTGCTTGGCCCTGCATGTGAGTCATGGCTTTAATGTGGAGGTCAGAGGTTAATTTTTGGAAAGCCATTCTCTCCTACCATGTGGGTCCTGATGATATATCACAGGTTGTCAGACTTGGTGGCAGGTGCCTTTACCCAATAAGACAACTGGTCAGAGAATTTGATAAGTTTAATTGTGTTTCTTAAGGTATGGATGTATAGCTCAAAATTAATATGAGATGATTACTAAGTACAAAATGAGAGGGAAGAGCTGAGAAAAAAACCTGAGAAATAAATGTACAATTTCTAATGCAATATACAGAGTAATTAGGGACCAATAGAGATATGGCTCTAGCTGAATAAATGAATGGCTGGAGGCCATCAGAAGAAAGGAACAAATTTTATAAAGTTAAAAGAGCTGTGGTTTGGGGCACAAAGCACAATTAGAGAGAAAGTAATATGAGGATTATTTTGGTTCCACCAGCAAGCTTTTCAGAAAACGCAAAGAAAGGAGCCAGAAGACACCCACAGGTACACATAGGAAAAGCACAGGAGACATGGAGAACAGAGCCAGAAGACACCCACAGGTATACATAGGAAAAGCACAGGAGACACGGACAACAGGAGCCAGGGATCTAGAAAAACAATAGAGTTTCTCTGCAAAACGTTTGAAAAGGTGACTGAGATGGAAACAAACTATAATCAAGATATAGAAATTAAGGCAAATGCTGCCACCATTCAATTTCTTTAAAAAGTCATGTGTTGGAAGGAAGGAAAGCAAGGAAAACACAGTGTGCATAATGAAGTTGAGTGACAGTGAAAGTTGTCACACTGTGGATGAAATTCCAATACAGAGAATTATCCAAGTAAGTATATTACTAAATAAAAATTTAAGCACCCATCATTTTGAGCTGGTCAGATCACATCAGAAAGGAAATATTTAACCAAACATGCTACAATCAAATTGATTTATCAAAACCAAGTAACCAAGTAGCTAATGCAAAGTGGTGTTGTGAGGAAGCCTTCATTCTACTAAGACTGTAAGAATAATAATAAATATATTTTCTTGCTCTTAACCACACACTTTGTTCGCTCTGAATTTTTTTGTTCCTGCCTTGCAAATGCTGATGGCTTGGTCATGCATGATAAAGCAACTTTGTATTTCACAGGTAATGTCCCAACATTTACGACTACCTTAAAAGACAATTAGATCTGGAATCTGTTCTCTGCTAGTATCTAATTGCAGCTTACAGATACAACTAGGAAGCACATATCCAATGAAATGACTGTAGTTCAAAATCAGAGAGGCTGCAGAAGAAAGTGAGCAGAATTGCAGCTGCTGTTCAATGTCTTCAAGAAAATAAATTTAGTTTAAGTTTCATTATAATATCATGATTGCATAATTGATTGCTTAGAGATATAATTCCTTTATTTAGGAAGTCTGCAGTTATCTAAGTTTTATACCTACTGTATCTAGACTGGTTGCACCCATGATCAGGAGCTCCCAGCAGCAGGAACCAGGGATTAGTTGGTCTTCTCTTCAAGGATGTTTGTTGTATACTTTGTAACTAGTTGGGGCACCATTCACTATGTCACCAATATATGAAGTTCACATGATGCTGAATATAGACAAGACATTGCTTCATTCTTATCCAAAATTGAGAAATTATATTTACTTCTTAAAAGAGCACAAGGGTTGAACTTTAGAATAACCAAGAAACCACTTTGGTTAGGAAAATACCTCCCACTCTGTCTTCTTATTGAGCATGCCCAGCACTGAAGTAACTGTTGTATTAGGAATCATGAGACTGCCAATTAAGACTGAGTTAGTTTTGTCCAAACTGTATACCTGCTACATGCTGGGAACAGGCAGCAGGCAACAAGGGAAAACAGATGTTTGGAAGCCTGTCAGTACTCCATCACAGACGACTTTATGGACAGGTTTCAAATCAAGAACTGCATGCATTGGTTCCTGTTAAAACTTAAATTATAATTTAATTTTATTCCAAAATATCTGCAAATCAAAATATAGAGTCTTCTCTAGAGTGCATTTTCAGAGATTTTTAGAATCTTGATCAGAAGTAAAAGTGCTCAGAAGCAATATTAAAAAAAAAAAATCATCCAAGTGCCTGAGTTACTCCTAAGAACATTTTGAGTTTAGGAGTTCTAAAACTACGGACTAATTTGAAGTAGAGCCCCCAAAAGATTGAGTTCTCCAATCTGAGTCTGGAAGCACAGGTCAGAGGGACCACTTTGCCTACAGTGCAGTTGCTTTCAGAGATGAAATATATCTTTCTAAGACCCAGGAAGAGGTAATCCCATCCCTACAGTCAGTGTGTATGCGGTCACAGGAAATAAATGGAAACCAGAATGCTCTGGGTCCAAAAATAAGATGTTTGCAAGACCTATCGCCTTTCTCTCCAGCAGGATGGAAGGCAAGGCTTCTAAACGGCAGAGGCAAGTAGGGGAAATGGGTGTATGTACATACCATTTGAAAATAGGAAGTCTGCCAAGGTAGGAAAAGACACTAGACATTTCTCCTGCTTTTCTTTTAGACTTATGGTGATTAAAGTTCTTCTTCTGTCTTATTATGGAGTAAGAAAACTAGATAGGCTGACTGTAATAAACAAGCTCAGATTTGCATGAGTTCAAAAGCATATTAAAATATAGGCAGATATGTTATAAAAAATCAAAAAGCAAAGTTTAAAACACAAAATACAGATGCACTGTTATTGTTAAATGCCAAGAGTGTTTAAAATCTTCTGCCAAGAGCTATCTATCTTCTAGGAGTTGATAAATGACTCATTTCATGAGAACAGAAACTCTAGCCAATGAACTAAGCTTAAAAATGGACACAGTCACCAAATTAGGGGGTACAGAAAGGAGATGTTATATTATGTAAATAATTGAACATATTTGAAGACAGATGGTCAGCATTTCTGAGGGTGGATGCTCTCCTTCTGTGTGATAATGAGGGACATCATCAACAACAGCAGATTCTATCACCTACTGAGGTCCATCACCACCCCACCTAACCAATTCAGTGGGTGCCACCATTACTGTACCTTCTGCCTTATTCCTGGGTAAGCACCATTTAATTTAATTATGTCTATCTGACTTAAAATTTAGAAAAGCTATTAAGTCTCATTTGCTATGATAGCCTATAATTAATTTCTAGGCCTTCAGTTGTTTTTCCCTTTATGATTTGTAAGGAAAAAGAAATGTCAAAAATGATTTAAAGCGAGGATTAAATTACCTTTCTTATAGTTCTGATTGTTAACTGAGATTTATAAGCTGCCATAGCATCTTCTTCAGGATGTTAAAAGGGGTCATGGGGAAACAGCTTTCAATTTAAACAGACTGAAAGCCAAGAATACACTTAAGAGTTGGTTACTACTTGGAAAGCACTTTTCCATAGTAATGGTATAATAAGAGAGATCTTGGATATGCTCTGAAAAGACAGAGAATGCTAATGCTTAAACAGGTTTTGCTTTATTTTGATTTATTTTCTATGAAAAGTATCTTGACTTCATTACAATATAAAATTTTCCCTTATGAAAGTTTAAATGTAAACGATTGTCTGGGATCTAATGGATGTTTAATATATATTTGTTAAATAAATATATATGACCCTAAGGAGGCCAAAGCTAGTTACATTTAGTCACACAGCTTAAATTATCCCACTTTGCCTCTTATTCAGGTTGCTAAGTGGATCATCAATTGAACAAGAACAGTGGACAGAGTACAATGACACACATTCCTGATAAGGAATTATAATCTACTGAGAAAAGACACATGCATGATGCAACTTTGTGTCTAGTGGAAAAAAATAATTAAAAAGAAGTAGAATGAGAGTGTAATGTTGTAGACTATGGATAAACCTAAAGGAATAGTCAGTTCAAACTGTTAATACCAATTTCTACATGTGAATATTGAAATTTAATGCCTGTTTTATCAGCATTGATATGAATCCTGAAATACTACTTTTTTATTTAGTCAAAGGCTAATAGATTCAATGTCTAGTATTTCAATAATTGTAGTGATTAGAGAAAATGTATTATATTACTTACATTATACTACTTATTTATTGAACATAGTTTGTCTTCAACAGAAAAGGGGCTCAAAATGCATAAGACATGCTTACTGTTCTTAGTGCCTTTGTTGATATACTTCAGAATTGGTCCTGCTGAAGTCTCATCTACTGCAGCCTGCATTAAAGTCCTGGACAGATACAGAGGCTGGCACACTGTAAACAGTGGTTAAGTGAGCCTTGAAGATAGGCATGTCTAACACTATGGAAAAGCCACAGGGGTAGCGCAACGCTTTGTACAAGCCAAGCCTGACATCTAAGGCTTTGTCTCAGGGATTCAAGGCAGGGGCAATTTCCAGAAGCCAGTGAAGCTCGTAGCTTCAGAAGAGAGCTTCATAAAATGAGCTGCAATCTAGGGGAAGGCAAATACGTTATGAGAACGCTAAAAGTTTCTGACCTCTGAGCATCTCATAGAAACGCCATCTACAACGGTCAGCCTCAGTGGAAATAAAGCAATGTGAAATGCTTATTGAGAGAACTGGTGGCAAACACATGGGCTCCAGAGCTCGGCTGACCAAGCGAAGGAGCTGAGCTAGTCAGAAGCAGCTCCAGAGAGAAGCTACCAAAGCTTTGGGAGATGGCGCAAGAGTCTGTGAGAGAGAATTCCAAAAAACTGTCTGAATTGTGGATTTGATCAAACAGGCAAAAATTTCTTACAGGAGCTCAGATGTAGACAGTCATAGGGATGAAATCTCCAATGAATAAAGTAAATCAGACACATTCACCATCTCTGGGTCCCAAGGAAATGGTTTCTTGGACTTAAAGGTAGGGACCCTTGCCTATTAAAGGCAGAAGCCATGGGAAGTAAAGGAAGTGGCAAATGATTCAGAGAAAGGCACCTGGAAGAGGAAATCTGTATGTTCATGGACTTCTGGTCTTGCCAAACTCTCAATGGAGTTGTAAATATTTCTGGTAGGAAAAAAAAAAAAAAAAAAAACCTGACAACTCAATCCCAGCCTGTATCAAAATAACTCTTCATCTTGTTCAGGGTGGAGTCTGTGGGGAGGCGATGCCAAAGTCTTTTTTTTTTTTCTTTTTGGTTTTTCGAGACAGGGTTTGTCTGTATAGCCTTGGCTATCCTGGAACTCACTTTGTAGCCTCGAACTCAGAAATCCGCCTGCCTCTGCCTCCCAAGTGCTGGGATTAAAGGCGTGCACCACCACCGCCCGGCTGCCAAAGTCTTAAATGAACAAAGAAGGAAACATGAGGAACAGTCAGTGAAGCAATCTGGACATGGTGATATTATTAATTTCTAAAAGTTTAACTTAGTTTTAAAATGTGTGGATATTTTTAAGTTCTTTGTATATTCTAGATACTAATCCTCTATCAAGTTTACAGCTGGTAAAGATTTCTGTACCTCAATCAGTGGGCTGCCTCCGCCCATGAATGATCCTGTTCTTTACTGTACAGAACCTTTTTACTTGAATGAAGCACTACTTGCTCATTGTTGATCTTAATGCCTGAACTATGTGGGTCTTCTTCATAAAGGCTTTTCCTGTGCCTGAAAGTTCAAGTTCCTGTGCCTTTTTTTCTTTGCTATTGTGATCATGTCTTATTCAGGATTTCTTGAGCCATTTAGAGTTGAGTTTTGTGCAGGGTACAAAACAAGAATCTACTCTTGTTCTACATGTGGCTATCCAGTTTGATTAGCACCATTTCTTGAAAATGTTATCTTTCATGAGTGAATTTTTCTGGGTGTATTGTTCGTTTGTTCATAAATTGTCAAATAATGACAAAATAGTAGGTCAGCTGCGCTCCAAGCAGGTTGTAACTCTCAAGAGTAATTGGACAATATTAACTGAACCGGTTCAAAATTCAGTGAACCGGGAAGTGAGTGTGTATATTTGAGGAGTTGGTGGAAGGACCATACTTTGTAAAAAAAAATTTTCAAAAATTAATGAAAATATTATATCAAACTTTTAAAGTGCATGAGTATTTCTTATAATAAAAATGAAACTATGTAAAAAGTGAAATTACTTTTTATTTATACCCCTGGTTTATAAATATATCATTTTATTGTTTAGTATACTATCTATAAGATATTTAGTTACTCTACAATCAAGGCTGTCATTATCCTGCTATAGCAATTTGTTTTATTTTCACTTTCCCAGAAATTCTGAAACCTCTTGATAGAACTACAAAAACATGATTAAAGAAAATCAAAAGTGAAGTTTTCATTAAAAAACACATGGTAGAAAAAAAAAACAAAGCCAACAATAGTAAACTTCTCTGTCTGCAGCATGTATTGCAAATGATAATTATTCTAAAATATGAGTCCTTTTGTATTTTGAAGATGTTTTCTTAGAGGATATTAAGTCTGTTATGAAAACAGCTCCAGTAATTTCCTTGAAAGTAGAATTATGAAGCACTTTCTCTCCTCTAACAATAGTTATAAAACTTTCAACTATACCTTGTACATACAACTATCAAATCTACACTGGATTTTAAATTTTTTTATATTTTGAGATTATATTTATGTTATTTATCCCATCCCTTCTATCCTTTCAAACTCTCTAATATATTCCTCTGCTCTCTTTCAAGTTTATGTCCTCTTTTTTCCTCTGTTGCTTCATATATAGGTGTCTGTGTGTGTGTGTGTGTGTGTGTGTGTGTGTGTGTATGTAGGTATATGTATGTGTGTCTGTATGTCTTTGTCTGTGTGTCTCTGTGTGTCTGTGTAACACACCAAATGGCTGTTCAGTGTTTTGCATTTTTTAATGTAAATGTGAACTTGGGGAAACAATTTTCATCACATGTATTTTTCAACAATGTCCTTTTCTATTGGAAAGAGCCACCATTAAAGACAGAGATTCCTCGTATCTGTTTCTTAGTTCTGTTTCATCAATTGGTGTTCATCTTCTTTCATGAACTTTCATACTAGTTGAATTACCATCATTCAACTAGTATGTGTATAACCAAGTCTAGTATTAGAGTTAGAGACATGTAACTCTTTCAAAATATGTTGCATAGAATTTCTATATGTCGTATTATCCTGAAACAGTTATAAAATCATAGCAATTGCCACCTGTTGGAGATGTAGGACCATATTTTTTAAATCCCTGAAAATCAGTAGGACATATCCCTTTAATGTTCTTTCCCAAATCTCTTTGGCTATAGTTTATCTTTTGAATGAATAATAAAATCAGGTTACAGAAAATATCTCTTGAAAACATCAATCAAACCCAGTAGCCTACTTTTGAGAAAATTAAATCATTTTTATCTTATTTTTAAAAATTTGATCTTATCCAATAGCCTAAAAGTCTTTCCATCAATTAAGAACTCCACTACATTCAAGGACACAAAATATTTTTCTAAAAAAAAAAATGTATGTTTTTTAATGTTGTCAGCAGATTTCTAGTAGGTCTTATATACTTTTTGTTAACAGTATTTCTTAAGATTTTACTAGTCCAGCTATTGTATTTTTCCTTTTATATTTACTTATTGGTTTTTTTTCTCCCAAAGGAAAAGGCTGTGGACTCTTGATTCTTTCAGTACTTGACTATTATTAGTTCTATTATTAGTTACTAAACACAAGGATAAAGATTTTATATAAACATAAGCTTTGTTTCTCTGGAATACACAACAAAGAATAAAACCAATAGGTCAAATAGTAATGTGTGTATGCATCTGTCATTTCCAATTTAATTATTTGAGTGTTACTCCTGAGTCCTAAGAGTTGAATACATATAAATTTTAGATATTGTATCCTTTGTTGGATATGTGATTTACTAAGATTTCCCTCCAAGTTTTAAACATCTCTTCATCTGTTAATAGGACTTTTGTATAGCCAAGCCTTTCATTTTGGATAAGAAAATTTAGGTATTAACTACTTAATTAATTTCTGACTAGGATATGTTCAGTATATATGGTACTACATTATGGAAGAACATTTTCTTGCAAATGTATGATATGCTTTAAACATGTCCTCATCTGTATCCCCTTCCCTTTCCCTTCCCCTGCTCCCATTAGTCCCTTTTCTTCTCTAATTTTCCTTCTACTTTTATAATAATATACATATATATGATTTTATGTATTTATATAAAGTCTACAAACCAAAAAATGAGAGTAAACATGGTGTTTGTCTTCTTACATCTAAGTAAATTCAACATGACTAATTCTATTTGTTTCCATCTTCTATGTTAAATCTGTATCTTGAGGAAAATTCTCACATGACCAAGTCTAGAGGCCAGATCAAGGTAGAGATGTGGCCATCTCTGCACACTGCCCTGGTGGAAATACGCCTGGAATATTTCACCTCAATGTTGTTACTCTCTTTTGATCACAGCTCATTTTTCCACACTCAATTAATTGCCCTATAAAAGTAAGGGTGTCATGTAAGTAATGCTGGTCTCTTCTTAATTAAAACTGATTCTTCACTCACTGATGACCAGGAACCATGAATTCTCAATTCAAAATATCATAATAGCAGACCTAACAGAGTCTTTGAGGAACCATTGAAAATTCACTCTAATTTGCCACATGCTGAGCCTATATCCTTTGCATAGTTCTCAGTATTCTTATCTTCTAGTATCCTACAACAACTATTAAGTTCTAAGCACTCACTGGTTTTCCTAGCCCAAAGTTCCAAACTCTTTGCACAATCCTTCCCAAAATAGATGGTCACAGCAATACCTTTGTCTTAGTACCAATTACTATCTCAATTTGGTTTTTTATTACATGACCAAAATCAATTTGAAAAGAAAATGGCTCACTTTAGCTTACAAATTATAGTGTGCCCTTTGGAGAAATCAGGGCAGAGTTTCAAAGCAAAATCCTGTAAGCCAATAACTGTAGCAAAGACCATGAAGAAATTCTACTAATTGGCTTGCTCCTCCTGGCTGCTCAGTTTGCTATTTTATACAACTCATGATTGATTCTTAGAGATGGCACCACCCACAGTTAGCTGGGCTCTCCCACATAATTATCATTCAAGAAAATGCTCCATAGAATTGCCTATAGATTAGTTTTCTCACTTTGAGATTTCCTTTCTTAAATGACTAGAGCTTGTACTAAGTGGACAAAAAAACAAAAACAAAGCAAAACAAACAAAACATAAAGGAGAGAAAAACTGAAGACAAAAAGTAAAAAGTCAAAAACCGTTAAGAGTTCTTAACCACTGGGCAGCCTCACTAGCATCCTCATAATAAACTAATGAATTTATACACAACATGTATTTTTCCAGTCCACTGTTAAATATTTATCGTTGTATCACTATAGATAAACTGGCCAGCCCAGTTCAAGTTGTCCTTTTCTGCTTTATCTCTGCCTAACACTGCATTGCTCTGAGACCTTTCAAGAGCCAAAGAGAACAACTGAAGTCTGAACATCATTCTTCAGGGTTTTAATGAAGATATCGTAAGTTCTAATATTCCTTTTGTCTTCTCATTGTCTTTGCCAAACTTCAGTATGCAACAGTACGGCAGAGTAGTTGAGCCAATTAAGTATTTTATTTAATGTACTAGCCTAGTCTATCTAGTCCTCTACTGTGTCAAAAATTCAGTGTTTTTGATATCAAGATTCATGTGGACAAAGAAATTGTTATCAGGAAGAAATATTGAATGTGGCATGCCATATTTTACAATGGAGCCAAACTTGTCAAGGTTCCATTCTTTAGCATCTTGAAACTCTGAAGTGAGTTGGCTGTCACAGGGAAGAGTGTTAACATATTTTTTGAATTGAAAAATAAAGGCACACTTTTTCTGACAGACTTAAGTATGATTTGGCTAGCTGACCAAGTCAAAAGAAATTGAATGGATTTCATGCAATATTCCAAAACTAAAAATGCAAAATCTGAAGTGCCAAGATTTTGACAGAACTATGTCTTATTCAAAAAGTTATGTTGGTCAATTTATATTTGAATTGATTTCTATTTTTAAACTATATCAGATTTTAATGTACTTCTAAGAAAAAAAGTATAGCAGATTTAATTAAAACATCTGTTGTGTCTTATCATGTAACTCTCTGGTAATAGTACCAAATTCTTTGGCAAATATAATTCTTTAATAAAAGGTGAAAGGAGAAGGAGAAAAGCATATGCAACCTGCTTATTAGACTTTTTGATGATATATTTTGAACCTACTGATTAGATTTTATAATGCTAGGAGGTCTTACATAAGCTGCCAGAGAATAAAAGTAACTGCCAATTTCACCCAGTTGTGAAACTTGTAAATTGCAAAATTGACTGTCATCGAAAAGACATGTTCACTGGTGTAATAGTGGCAGAAACATCATGGAAGAAACCAAATGCTTCTTAAATGGATTGAAGTACTACTCCACAAGATGAAAATGACAACTGACACCATTGTCAGTCCCAGAATCTATGACTAAATCCCAATTGAGAACCTACTACCATTATTCTGTTAAATATAATATTAAACTAATGCCACTGGTTTATCATTATATCTATAAAACGTCTCTCAATCCTCACCACAGACTCTTCTATTTGTAGTAGGATAATGGTTAGCACAAAAATTCACAGTTGGCCAAGGTGCAGAGAATAAGATATTGTAAAATATTCAGCCTTAAAATGAGATAACTGTATCTCACATTTCTTCAAGCATTTGGAACTTTGTGGTTCATGGGAGAAGACTGTAAGACCCAGAAGTTATAGAAAATGTCAAGGAAACAGGGTATAACAGACACAGTAGGACAGCTGTACATAAGAACTCAGAGGTTGTGAGAGCATGCATGCCAGATCTATGTAATCCCAAGACAGACCAAATCCCAGCATGGAGAGGGTAGGTGGGCATTATAGTCCCATCCCTAAAGAAACTATTGGCAATTTATAACTGCAGGGGAAAAAAGTTAGTTTCTTTAAGAGTATTGTTAGGTTTCTTCTGGTCTGTCTGGTGCTCCACAGCTAGTCCCACAACACCCAGAGGAAGTTCCACTCCCAAGCACTCTAACACGCCCAGGATCAGAGGTGAGGAAGACACAACATCTGTCCCAATACTAGAATAACTGGGACCAGCGGGACCAGGCACACAGGAACTCTGCCAGCCCAGTGGCTCAGGTTCCTTCATGTCTGTCTGGGCCAGCCAGTCCCCTGAGCAGACCTTGGGTGCAAGCTCCACAGCCAGTCCCCCAACACTCAAAGGGAGCTCCACTCCCAGATGCTCTAACACACTCAAGATCGGAGGTGAGGAGTAACTCATCTCAACATCTATCTCAACACTGGGAGTAACTGGGACCAGTGGGACTAGGGACAGGAACTCTGCTAGCCCGGTGGCTCAGGTTCCTTCCAGTCTCTCTGGGCTGGTGCCCTGAGCAGACCTTGGGCTCAAGCTCTCCCGCCAGTCCCAAAACACCCAGAAGAAGCTCCACTCCCAGACACTCTAATAAGCCCAGGATCACAGAATCACAGGATCACAGAGACAGCTTGAATTTGAGGAGTTCTGACACAACTAGGATCACAGGAAGGATAGGCTCCAGTCAGATTTAGCAAGGGCAGATAGCACTAGAGATAACCACATGGTGTGGGGCAAATTTAAGCAACACAAACCAAGGTTACTTGGCATCAAAGCCCAATACTTCCACCATAGCAAATCCTGGACACACCATCACACTGGAAATGCAAGATTGAGATATAAAATCACTTCTCATAATGATGATACAGGACTATAAGAAAGACATAAATAGCACCCTCAAAGAAATACAGGAGAACACAGGTAAAGAGCTAGACGCCCTTCAAGAGGAAACACAAAAATCCCTTAAAGAACTATAGGAAAACACTATCAAACAGGTGAAGGAAATGAGCAAAACCATCCAGAATCTAAAAATGGAAATAGAAACAATAAAGAAATCAGAAAGAGAGACAACCCTAAAGATAGAAAACCTAGGAAAGAAATCAGGAGTCATAGATGCAAGCATCACCAACAGAATACAAGAGATAAAAGAGAGAATCTCAGGGGCAGAAGACACCATAGAAAACATTGACACAACAGTCAAAGAAAATGCAAAAAGCAAAAATCTCCTAACCCAAAACATCCAGAAAATCCAGAACACAATGAGAAGACCAAACCTAAGGATAATAGGTATAGAAGAGAGCGAAGACCTCCAACTTAAAGGGCCAGTAAATATCTTTAACAAAATTGTAGAAGAAAACTTCCCTAACCTAAAGAAAGAGATGCCCATGAACATACAAGAAGCCTACAGAACTCCAAATAGACTGGACCAGAAAAGAAATTCCTCCCATCACATAATAATAAAAACATCAAATGCACTAAACAAAGAAAGAATACTAAAAGCAGTAAGGGGAAAAGGTCAAGTAATATATAAAGGCAGGCCTATTAGAATTACATCAGACTTCTCACCAGAGAATATGAAAGGTAGGAGATCCTGGGCAGATGTCATACAGACCCTAAGAGAACACAAATGCCAGCCTAGACTACTATACCCAGCAAAACTCTCAATCACCATAGATGGAGAAACCAAAGTATTCGATGACAAAACCAAATTCACACAATATGTTTCCATAAATACAGCCCTTCGAAGGGTATTAAATGGAAAACTCCAACACAAGGAGGGGAACTACATCCCTGAAAAAGCAAAAATGTAATCTTCCAACAAAACTAAAAGAAGATAGAGACATGAACTGAACACCAGCTCTAACTACAAAACTAACAGGAAGCAACAATTACTTTTCCTTAATATCTATTAACATCAATGGACTCAATTCACCAATAAAAAGACATAGACTATCAGATTGAGTACATACACAGGACCCAACTTTTTGCTGTATACAGGGAACCCACCTCAGGGACAAAGACAGACACTACCTCAGAATAAAAGGCTGGAAAACAATTCTCCAAGCCAATTGTCTCAATAAAAAAGCTGGAGTAGCCATTCTAATATCGAATAAAATCGACTTTCACCCTAAAGTGATCAAAAAAGATAAGGAGGGACACTTCATATTCATCAAAGGTATGATCTACCAAGATGAACTCTCAATTCTGAACCTCTATGTCCCAAACGCAAGGGCATCTACATTCATAAAAGAAACTTCACTAAAGCTCAAAGCACACATTACAACCCACACAATAGTAGTGGGAGATTTCAACACCCCACTCTCTGCAATGGACAGATCATGGAAACAGAAACTAAACAAGGACACAGTGAGACTAACAGAAGTTATGAAACACATGGATTTAACAGATATCTATAGAACTTTTTATCCTAAAACAAAAGGATATACCTTCTTCTCAGCACCTCATGGTACCTTCTCCAAAATTGACCATATAATTGGTCACAAATCAGGCCTCCACAGATACAAGAAGATTGAAATAATTCTTTGTATTCTATCAGATCACCATGGTCTAAGGCTGCTCCTCAACAACAACATAAACAATAGAATTCCCACATACACATGGAAGCTTAACAACACTCTACTCAATGATAACTTGGTCAAGGAAGAAATAAAGAAAGAAATTAAAGACTTTCTAGAGTTTAATGAAAATGAAGCCACAACATACCCAAACCTATGGGACACAATGAAAGCAGTCCTAAGAGTTAAACTCATAGCTTTAAGTGCCTCTAAAAAGAAACTGGAGAGAGCATACACCAGCAACTTGACAGCACAACTGGAAGCACTAGAACAAAAAGAAGCAAATTCACCCAAGAGGTGTCAAAAGCAGGAAATAATTAAACTCAGGGCTGAAATCAACCAAATAGAAACAAAAAGAACTACACAAAGAATCAACCAAACCAGGAGCTGGTTCTTTGAGAAAGTCAACAAAATAGATAAACCCTTAGCCAAACTAACTAGAGCCTTCCTCTACAAAAAGGATAAACAGGCTGAGAAAGAAATTAAGGAAACAACACCTTTCACAATAGTTACAAATAATATAAAATACCTCGGTGTAACTCTAACTAAGCAAGTAAAAGATCTGTTTGATAAGAACTTCAAGTCTCTGAAGAAGGAAATCGAAGAAGATCTCAGAAGATGGAAAGATCTCCCATGCTCATGGATTGGCAGAATTAATATAGTA
>JADRCD010213721.1:1443-16568 GCA_019843815.1 Montemys delectorum
AAAAACAAAAACAAATAAAAAAAAAAAAGTCAACTTATCAACGAAAAAAATAAAATGCTAATAACCTGTGAGTGCGCTTCCCTTCCCTCTGCTATGCTAAGAATTCAATTAAATGCAAGGGCTTCAGTTGTATAAGCACACTAGAACGCGCTCCACAATCGACTTACTAACACCCTGTCCTAACCCAAAAGAGGCTGCAGGGCTGAAGCCTGCAGGGCTAAAGCCTGCAAACAGGGCAGGCTTGGGTGACCTAGCCAAACCAGAGGGGCCTGCTGGGCTGAAACAAGTCCTGGCATCCTGGGTGACCTAGCCAAACCAGAGGGGCCTGCTGGGCTGAAACAAGTCCTGGCATCCTAGGTGACCTAGACAGACCAAAGAGGAGGCTGCAGGGTGGCAGCACAACTCCGGGCAGCGTAGGGGCGAGCGGCCCGCGCTACAACTCCAGGCCCCGCCTCCAAGGCAGAAGGAGAGAGCCCTAGGCGCCGAGAAGGTAGAAGGTGACAGGAAGTGGGGTCGGGTCCCAGAAGGCGCGAGACCCCAGTCGGCCCGGAGGACTAGGGCGGCACGAGGGCAGACGGACGACTGGACGGACGGCGCCCCTCGCCCCCGGCCTACCTGATAGGCGAAGGTATGCGGCCCCCGCAGCCCGCGCACATCTCGACCCCTGTGCGCCCCAGTGCTCTCAGCACGCCCCACATTCCCCGGAACAGCGCCATCGCTCGGGCCGACGACTGCTGGCCCGGCGCCGGACGGCTCGAGTCACGCAACACGGTGTCCACACCCAGCCACAACACCAGCGTGGGAACCCCGGGCACTTGTTATCATGCCCGCCGCGCGCGCGGGGCACGGTGGGAAGCCCGGACTTCCGGTCTGCGGCAGGAGGCGGGGCGGACGGGAGGTGGTGTGCGTCCCCCCCTACCACCGCCCAGTGGGCGGGGCCGAGGAGGGGGCGGAGCCTGCAGCTTGGCCGAGCCCCCTTAGTCCGAAAAGGGTGTTGCTGAGCCGCGCCGTAGCCGCAGGCCCCCGCCCTGTGGTTTGCTGGGCGACCTGTTGGCTGGTGCTGGACCAGGGGCTTCGGCGGCCAGCTCAGCTTCCTGATGACGCCGGTGCTGCGACTTGAGTCACAGTGCCTTGGCTCCTGAAGTCAGAGATCAGGGGTACTGCTGATGCCCCAACAACAAACAGCACGTTTCTTCTTCTGAGTCCGCAGGAAAGTACAAGTAGAAGAGATGGGGGAGTGGTCTTGAAGTGTATCGCTTTATTTATCTTCTCTTTAAAAATTAATAGAAAAAAAAAAAAAGACTAGGCAGTGGTGGCGCACGCCTTTAATCCCAGGACTTGGGAGGCAGAGGCAGACGGATTTCTGAGTTCGAGGCCAGCCTGGTCTACAGAGTGAGTTCCAAGACAGCCAGGGCTACACGGAGAAACCCTGTCTCGAAAACCAAATAAGTAAAGAAATAATAAACATTAAAAAAAAATAAAAAATAATAGAAAGGAATGGGAGTTCCCAGGATGGCCCAGAGCCTGGCAAGCTGAGTTTGATCCCCAGGATCTACATGATTGAAAGAGAGAACCAGCTCAAGCAAGTTGTCCTCTGACATTGGCAAACACACACAAACGTGTACACAAAAGAAAACGTGTCACAAAACAGTTAATAAACCGAATCCGGCTTGGTGGTGCAGGCCTGTAATCCCAGCCCTTAGGAGGTAGAGGCTAGCGTTCAAACTCATCCCTGCTACATAGCAAGTTCAAAACGACATGAGACTCTGCCTCAAAAACAGATAAAAAGACCCCAACCAACCAGCCCTAATAATAGCAATAAAGCAAAATGTTCTTAATAGCTGAGCAGGGAATATCAGAACCCTGAATACTGTTTCCCACTTTGCAGGTCACTTGGACTAGATGAGTTGGCCCAACCATACCACTGACATTGTGTGACAAGGGTGGACTTGAGGAAGTGTACAATTTGTGTCCTACAAATACTAGATTTTTGTGGGGTTTTTTTTAAGATTTATTTTTATTTATACGAGTACACTGTTGCTGTCTTCAGACACACCAGAAGAGGGCATCGGATCCCATGACGGGTGGTTGTGAGCCACCATGTGGTTGCTGGGAATTGAACTCAGGACCTCTGGAAGAGCAGTCAGTGCTCTTAACCGCTGAGCCATCTCTCCAGCCTTTGTTTTGTTTTTTTAATGCAATGGCATGGGAAAGATTAGGAAGATCTAAAGATGTCCAAGGGCTTCAAGCTGTTCAAATATGTTGCTTAAGGGCTGGGAATGTAGCTTAACTGGTAGGGTGCCTGCCAGGATGCACAGAAAGCCCTTGGTGTATATCTCCCAGCATCGCATAAACCAGGCATGGTGTCTTAAGCCTCTAGTCCCAGAACTTGGGAAGTTGAGGCAGGAGGGTCACAAGTTCAAGGTTATCCTTGACTACAAAGTAAACTCCAGGTCAGTCGGGCTAGAGACTTTGTTTCAAAGGTAAACTAAATTAATAAATAAATAACATTTAAAATAGCTATCTCATCTATCCGGCTCGTTGGTGGATGCTTTTATTCCCAGCACTCTGGAGGTAAGAGGCAGACGAGATCTGTGAATTGGAGTGTGGTCTATATACAAGGTCAAGGTTGGCCAGAGTTAACGTGGTGAGATCCTACCTAACAACAACAGCTTCTTCGGTTGCATAGCTGTACTTTTTCTTTCCTGAAAAGAACAGCAAAATCTTACTAGTGTAACACTGCGCAGAGAGTCTACTTCCTTTCTGCAACTTTGAAACATTGTCTCCTTCAAGCCGCAGAGGACCACGCCCACTCCTCTAAACCCACTCATTCTAAGGCCTGTTTAGCACGGGTTGGCTTCCGGTTTCATTCTCTCTTGGGAATAAAGGGGACTTCCAGCTAGTCCTTTCAAACCTCCTGTCACAACAGCAACAAGGTCCTTTGTGTTTGGTTTGCCCTTGCAGTGTATCCAAACAGATGTAAAAGCACATTTTCCCATAGGTACAGGCACTGAGCAATAAGAATTATAGCGCCTTGCTAAAATGGAGGTCTGCATAGGACTAAATTCCTCCTAATCCTGTGTTGGGAGATTTCTAAAATAATTTGCCATTATAAGTCAAGTAGAACATATC
The DNA here is from genome assembly GCA_019843815.1 of Montemys delectorum. NCBI lineage: Eukaryota > Metazoa > Chordata > Mammalia > Rodentia > Muridae > Montemys > Montemys delectorum. The sequence continues at coordinate 4,576 of JADRCD010213721.1, forward strand.
CTTGTAGTGTTTTTATTGTAGATGCATTACTTAGCTGTCTGCATTTACATCTACTAATAAAAATAAAAAGTAAAAAAGCTTAGTATAGCCTTTCCCCAGATTCTGCCCTCTGTGTCCATAATTCTGTCTGTTATAGCCTCATGGTTTCTGTATTCTATGTAATCAAGATCTCTCCTTTTAACTCCATGTCCACAGACCCACTGAATGCCATTGCAGCATAGTCCCTGTATATTATACTGATGACAGATCTTTTAGAGTTATCGCCTTAGGACATCCCTACCATGATATCTTACTAACACCCAAGTTTTAAAATTCAATGAACAAAAGTAATCATTTTCTATTCCATTGATTTTTTTCCACTTCCCTCATCCAAATCAATAACTTCTTGAATCATTTTAGAATCCCCTCACTGACACTCCACTCGATGACCCACTGCTGAGGAGAGATGGATGCTGATGAGAATGGATGCTGCTGAGGATGGATGAATGGATGCTGGTGATGAGAATGGATGCTGCTGAGGATGGATGGATGGATGGATGGATGGATGGATGGATGGATGGATGCTGCTGAGGAGGGATGGATGCTGCTGAGAAGGGATGGATGATGCTGAGAAGGGATGGATGATGCTGAGGAGGGATGGATGGATGCTGCTGAGGAAGGATGAATGGAAGATGCCGAGGATGGATGGATGGATGCTGCTGAGGAAGGATGGATGTATGATGCTGAGGAGGGATGGATGCTACTGAGGAGGGATGAATGTATGATGCTGAGGAGGGATGGATGCTACTGAGGAGGGATGGATGGATAGATGCTGCTGAGGAGGGATGGATGGATGGATGGATGATGCTGAGGAGGGCTGGATGGAAGCTGCTGAGGAGGGCTAGATCTACCTTCCAGTAGTAGATCCTCATTGATGTTATAGCCAGAAACATCTTGAAAAATCACTTCTCTCCAGTGAAAAAAATGTACTCAAAGTCAAGCTAGGGCAGTCTTTGTAGAAATAGAAAAGGAGGACCAGAAAGTGAGTGCTTGAGGTTATGGAGATGGCTCAGTATGCACCTGCCTCACAACTGTGAGGACCTGACTTTGGATCCCTAGCATCCCTAGGTGAAAAAGCCAGTCATGGCAACATGCTCATATAATCCCAGTTGTGGAATGTGGAAAGAGAGATCCCCGTGGCTTGCTGGCCATGCATGGGAGTGTGTCTCTAGTAAGGATTAACTGAGGCAGAGAGCCTTAGAGTGAGCGAGCGGCCCCTTCCAACAAGTAGCCCAGAAACAGATATCCCAGGGGGAAAAAGTGTTCCTGGCCTTCTTTCATTTCCTGAATGCGGACCATTGTGGCTGTTGCTGCCACCTTCTGATAGCCCTCATGGACATCATAACACAGCTGGTTGGCTCTCCAGTGTGGACTGGTGACTGACCGTTCTCCAGGAATCAACCAGGCATGGAGCACAGGATTGGATCTGCTGAACATGCTTTTCAGTCATTGTTGAACTACTCATCCCTATGAGGTAAGCCACTTTTACTAATCCCCTTTTTTTGTAATATGTGTGAGCATTGTAGACAGACAGACAGATGTGTGGACAGACGGATGGGTGGATGGCCAGCTGATGATTTGGGTAAATGAAAGATACATACATACATACATACATACATACATACAAGGATGGATGGATGGGTGAACGGACAGGTAGACCGATGGACAGGCAGTCAGATGAATGGACAGACAGATGCATAGACAGGCAGATGGATGGACAGATGGACAGATAGATGAAGGGATGGATACATGCATGTGAAAAGATGAGCATCTGTCCAATTGTTTAAAGTAAAAACGTGACCCAGTGGGGAATAATGATTCCTGTTAAAGTATCATTTTAGTAGACTGTCAAGTGCTGTGTGAGCTCAGTGAGAATCTATTCTGGGACCCAGAGTTGCACATTCAGACATCCCTGCCTTCTCAGACCCAAGCATGTTTGTCCTCAAACTCCCTTTTCTGGATATTCCTCTGTGATAGAGAGCAAAATACAACCAACAGCCAAAGAGTATAATAAACATTGTATCCATGAAAACAGCTAAAAAGTAAACAATGTCTACATTACATCTATGCAGGGCAGTTCTATATGCGAAGGGCAGTTCTGTGTGGTTGTATATATGAACGTGATGATTTGGGTTTTGCTTAATTGGTACTTGCACAGTGGTAATGCATAAGGTAGCACTGGTAACTAACATCAGTGACCATAGGCCTGGATAGTTTCATGCTGAGTAATGGAGTTAGGTGCATGGCTAGTCTGCACATGAAAGGAAAGGTATTCCTAAAACACAAGAGAGTCTTGTTTCTATCGTTATGGTGGGGAAACTATTCCACTCAGCCACACTGGGAGATAAACCCTGGGAGAGCAAGAGTGTGTGAGACAGAGCACAATAGCCAGCAGCTCCCAATAGAGAATCCTGAACAGAACACAAAATCACAATAAAAGAAGAAATAACCACAGAAAAATGACATCATCAAACTGGGGGCTCACAAACACGCAGGAGAGACAACCTGAGGAAGCCCCATTAATCCCTAAACATTCTCAGTGGACTTACATAGCACATGACAGTTGATACTTTTAACAGAAACCAGCATTTCCTACCGGGCCAAGGTTTTATTTGAAACAATTGGGAAGGTGCTAATCTTTCACATCCATTCATCCATCCACCCACCCATCCATCCATCTTCTGTCTACCTAACTCATCAGCTGGCCATCCATCTGTCTATATCTCTGTCTATCCATTCATTATGCTCACACATTGGGAGTCTTGGGTAGAGCAGAATGTCTCCTTGGTGGAACTTCCCAGTAGAAGAACAGATAGCAACACAGAGTAAGAACATCATGAAAATCAAGTACTGAGAACATTAGGCAATAGCTTTGGAAGTAGGAGTTAGCTGGCGTTCCTGGTGGTGAGCTTTCACTCCATGCCTGAGCTTCTGGCTTCTCTTTCCCACCGCAGGCACTTTCGTGAGATAAACAACAATATATCTATTATTAGAAATAGACTACCTAGAAGGTTTTCAAGGATGCAATGTTTTTACTCTTGGGCTGTTTGCTGTATTCTCTCTGTCACAGAGCTGGTGGGAAGGGTGCAGCTCATCCATGAGCAAGGGGACAGTTTGAGATAAACATGCTTGAGTCTAAAAAGGCAGGGGCAGGTGTTATGTGTGATCCTGGCTCCCAGAGGAGATTCTCAGTGAGTTCACACAGCACAGGACTATCGATTAATGTAATGAATCCAATGTATATATTACAACCCGATAGATGTAATGCAATAAACAGATGCTCCTCCCAACTTAAAGGAAAACATATTTCTGGAAATACAATATACCCTGAACTCTGCTAGAAAAGCTCATTTATTAGGCAGCAATTACAGAGCAATGGGGTAGAAACTGTTGTCCTCTAGTTGGGGGTGGGGGACAGGATTGTTCTTACTGCACAAACCTGAGGACCTTAGTTTGGTACCCAGCACTCACACATGTGACGATCAGATGTGATTCACTTATCGTCTCAGCACTGGGAAGAAGAGACACGAGGATTGCTGGTATTACTTGCCAACCTGTCTAGTCTAATTGGCGAGTCTCAGGTTCCACAAAAAACAGGTGGGTGGGCAGGTGGGCAGGTGGGTGGATGGCTTCTGAGAAGTGATGTCTGTGGTTGACTTCTGGCTTACACACGCACACGTGCGCGCACGCACACACACACACAGAGAGAGAAAGGGAGAGAAAGGGAGAGAGGGACAGGGAGACAGAGACGGACAGTGAGAGACAGACAGATAAATAAACTTAAATACCTACACACATACCCCCTTAATGTGCACCTTCCCACAAAGGCACACACATGTACACACACACACACACACACACACACTTTTTTCCAAAGTGTAACATCTCACTGTAGTGGTATGAAAAAAATACAACTGAGAATATTGTTTTTTATTAAATCAAGAGTACAGGGACTAGAGAGATGGCTCAGTGGTTTATAGCACTGACTGCTTTTCCAAAGATCCTGAGTTCAATTCCCAGCAAACACATGGTGGCTCACAACCATCTGTACAGCTACAGTATAAATATATACATAAAATAAATAAATCAATCTTTAAAAAAAAAGAGTACAATAAATCACACATACAAAAGGTTAAGTATACTGTAGCTATCCTCAGACACACCAGAAGAGGGCATCAGATCCCATTACAGATGGTTGTGAGCCACCATGTGGTTGCTGGAAATTGAACTCAGGACCTCTGCAAGAGCAGTCAGTGCTCTTAACTGCTGAGCCATCTCTCCAGCCCCCAATATAATTTCTTTTCTAACCTTTTCATTTGCCCACAGTACAATTTCACATTGCTGGAGCTGATGGTAAAATTATTATGCAAAAGCAGTGGTCCCCACCCGTCCTGACGCTTCTTCCACCTCCGGTTAGGAACTGTGATATAAACATTCGTGTTTCCTGTAGATGGGTCATTTGACTCCCCAAACAGGTCGAAACTCACAATCTGAGAACCACTATTCAAAAAGAGGAAGGAGAAAGGAAATAGAGATCAGAGGGAAACGCTATAGATGTTATCAGTTTCTACCTTAGTCTACTTAGTTTCCGAAACATCCCAAAGACAGCAAAATCTGCAAGCAGCCTTAATTACAAAATGGGACATCAGATCACTTTAGTGTAATTCCTACAGTGCATTTAAAAATAAACACACCTTCGCTGTCTTTTTGACAGTATTAAGAGATTTATTCCTGGGCTGGAGAGATGGCTCATCGATTAAGAGCACTGACTCTTCTTCCAGAGGTCCTGAGTTCAATCCCCAGCAACCACAAGCTGGTTCACAACCATCTGTAATGGGACCTGATGGCCTCTTCTGGTGTGTCTGAAGACAGCTATAATTGTACTCAAATAAATAAATAAATAAATAAATAAATAAATAAATAAATAAATAGGAGAGAGAAAGAGGGAGGAAGGAAGGGAGGGAGATTTATTCCTAAAAGATAAAAACCAGAAACAATTGGGGCTGGAGGGGTTATTCAGTGGTTAAGAGCACTTACTACTCTTGCAGAGGACTCAGGTTTGATTCTCAGCACCCACATCTGTAACTCATTTTGGGGGATCCAGTGCCCCCTTCTGACTTTGATGGGCATCAAGCATTTGAGCTTAACATTCATTTAGGCAGAATACTTTTTAAAAAAATTTTGTACTTTCTTTTTTTATTTAGGATCTATTTATTTTATTTTATGTATATGAGTACACTGTACCTGTACAGATGGTTGTGAGCCTTCATGTGGTTGCTGAGAATTGAATTTTGGACCTCTGCTCGCTCTGGACAACCCCACTCGCTCCAGTCCTGCTCGCTCAGGCCCAAAGATCTATTTATTATTTTAAATAAGTACACGATAGCTGTCTTCAGACGCACCAGAAGAGGGCGTCAGATCTCATTACAGATGGTTGTGAGCCACCAAGTGGTTGCTGGGAATTGAATTCAGGACCTTTGGAAGAGCAGTCAGTGCTCTTACCCGCTGAGCCATCTCTCCAGCCCCAGGCAAAAATACTTATATACACAGAAAACCAAACCTTCCTTCCAAATGATAAAACCCAGACATAATCCAGCTATGCATTTACGGGAGAAGAACTACACAAATTAAGTGTGCCAATTCAGTGCAATACTGACAAGTGACAGAAAGGAAAGGAAGAATTAGATACACACTCCCCACCAAAGAGATGAACCATGCCTGAGCAAAAGGTGCCGGGCACATAGGAAAATATGATACTCATATCATATTCCCCTTTTGTAAAACTAATGTATTGTGAATGAAATCAGACTAGTGGTCGCCTTATAGCTAGATCAGATTGGAAGAAGTCAGCTCTGTGGTACATAAACCATCTCTCCAAAGTTCTAGATGGGTCCAAAGGCTTTTCGTTATTTTAGTTTTTATTTTATTGAGACAGGGTTTCTCTATGTAGCCCTGGTCATCCTGTAACTTGCTCTGTAGACCAGACTGGCCTCCAACTAAGAAATCCACTTGCCTCTGCCTCCCCAGCGCTTGGATTAAAGGTGTGCACCGCCACCCAGCATGTCCCAAGCCTTATAGTGGATGGGCAACAGGGAGTGTGCATTCTCCAAAACACACTGGGTAGGAAACCTAAGATTAGTGGAATCAGCTGTCTCTGCATCAGCCAAAAATAAAAAGAGAGCACACCAAGGAACAGCTTTTTCCATCTTGAAGTCAATTGTCTTGTGTGCTGCAGGAGACAGCAGAAGCATTAAAGATGAGCACTTATGTAAAATGTAAAGGACTGGGATTCATATTACAGGAAATTCCTGGACGCTGACTTAAAGATCGGGAGAAATCCTTAATGGTTACATTGATGTAATAACGCTATTAATAAGCTAACAGAGCCTCTGTGTCTGTCTGCTCTGATGTTCTGGCAAGTATCTCATGGATGCCAATGATGAGGATTTATTGCTAATCCTGTGGCCAGTCACTTTGCATAGCACACCACTAAAGGTTTCACGAAGCCTGCAAAGTGCTGGGTTTGTTTGTTTGTTTGTTTGTTTTAAAGATTTATTTATTTATTTTATATGTATGAGTACACTATTGCTCTCTTCAGACACACCAGAAGAGAGCTTCAGATCTCATTACGGATGGTTGTGAGCCACCATGTGGTTGCTGGGAATTGAACTCAGGATCTCTGGAAGAGCAGTCAGTGCTCTTAACTGCTGAGCCATCTCTCCAGCCCCTGGGTTTGTTTTGTTTTGTTTTTCCTACTGTATTCAGAGAGCCGCGCCTGCTGGGACTATCTTTCGTGTCAGCATCTGTTAAGTAAAAAGTACCATCTCTGAAAGTATAGTTTGCTGATTTTAATTTATATTATATGCAATTATATTATATGGGTGCTTTAAGCAAATCTGTGAGGTTGAAGGCTTAACATGTGTGTGTGTGTGTGTGTGTGTGTGTGTGTGTGTATACAGAGATGAGCTGGTGATGTCAGATGTCTTTCTCAGCATCCATCATTCATTTTTAAGCAAATGTCTCTTGCTGAACTCAGAGTTCACCACTTTGGCTGGACTGACTGACTAGCAAGCCCTGGGACTCCTCCTGCCTATACCTCCTTAGCGCTGGGATAATACAAGGCTGCCGGGGATCCGAACTCCGGTCCTTATGCTTGTAAGGAACTTTACAGCACCGTGGATTCACTTCCCATCCTTCCTTTGCATTTCCCACAAAGACTCTGTATAACTTCGAGGGCATTTTTATCTAAGCTCTTAATTTTCATTGTTTCCTTAACAAGGCTTGGCTTAAGAAAACAAAACACATTCATGGTGGCCCATGCAACAAGAAAGAGTACAGGCAGAAGTAACATGATACTAACTGAGCAAGTTGTACTTTCATATTTGAGAGTATGTATGTATGTATGTATGTATATATGCATGCATGTATGTGTATAGTGTGTATGTATGTGTAGCATGTATGTATATGTGTATGTATGTGTATAGTGTGTATGTATGTATATTTATGTGTGTATGTGTATGTATGTATATATGTATATATGCATGTATGTATGTTTATAATGTATATGTATGTGTATAGTGTGTATGTACATATGTATGCATGTGTGTTTGTATATATGTGTGTGTATATGTGTGAATGTATGTATATGTGTGTATGTATGTTTGTGTATGTGTGTGTATATACATATATATATAAAACAATAACTAATGAAAAATAGAGGGGCTGGAGAGATGGCTCAGTGGGTAAGAGCACTGACTGTTCTTCCGAAGGTCCTGAGTTCAATTCCCAGCAACCACATGGGACAGCTACAGTGTACTCATATACATAAAATAAATAAATAGATCTAAAAAAAAAAAAAGGAAAGAAAAAGAAAAATAGAGATCAAGGAGGGCTGTATGGAGTGAAGAGGAGAGGAAAAAGAGGTAATTTTAACCTCAGAAAGTAAAAGAAATTTTAAAAATAAAAGTAAAGAATATTAAAAGCGCGAGGTACTGGTGATTCTAAGTATTTATGGCAGGAGTAAGTTGACAGTCTTTATTTTTACTATATATATTAGTTGGGCTTTTTTCTAAAATGTAATATTAACACACTATTTTTTTGTAATAATTAAAAGCGTTTTCAGTTTCTAAGACAGCCTGGTCTATGTTGGACACTGTGGTACGTTCTAAAAATACCAAGATGACTAAGGCCCGGCCCATCTGTTTCAGTTTGCCTGGGAGAGCAAGGAGATGGCTTCTGAAAGTAGGTGACTTTGGAAAGCATGGGGTGCTCCCTAGAAAAGGGAGAGCTGCAAGTCAGTGTGTGCGGAGGCACGTGTGCTGGGACAGACAGACAGACACGAGAAGGACTGACCGACCGAAGACGCAACCGCGGAGGGGTCGGATGCCGTCAGCTTGGGAAGAACCGAGCTTCCTGCAGGAGGTCCACAGAGATGGCGGAGCGATGGAATGGAGCACTGTGTGCCGACAACTGCTCTGCTTTTCCCTCTCCATTTCTCACAATGCTCCTGTCAGAGGTTGCCCAAAACCCAGCCTCATTGCACCAGTCATGTGTGGCCCCCTCAGCCGGAGGCACTGTAGTAGCTTTTCCTAATAAGTAAATTTGGTGGGAAAGGGTACTAGTGGATTTCAGAACGGGTAGCTGCAATCACACGGCCATCCAAACAAGCTTCTGGATGGACTGAAAGAGGCTCCTGTACCCTCTATGACAGCAGTAAACTTACTGAAGTAAGTTTTAAAATAAATTTTATCTTACAAGATGTCCATTTTTGATATTTGATAATTTTTTCGATAATTTTTTTCTTCCTGTTAGGTTAATTCAGCTTACAATCCAAAAACACATTCTTATGCAAGAGGATCAGGTAAGCAAATTTAAATGGAACAAAATATAAATAAGTGATATTAAAGAGATTAAAAGGTTGAGATCTTATTGCATTGGGGCTGGAGAGACAACTCAGCAGTTAAGAGTGCTTGCTGCTTATCCAGAGTTCAGGTCTCAGCACCCATGTAGGGCAGCTCACACTTAACTGTAAGTCCAGGGGACCTGACACTGTTTCCTGGCCTCTGGGCACCTGCATTTGCATGCACACAGCCACACAGATACAGGCAACTAAGAGACAATAAAAACAAATCTTTGAGCCGGGCAGTGGTGGTGCATGCCTTTAATCCCAGCACTTGGGAGGCAGAGGCAGGTGGATTTTTCTGAGTTCAAGGCCAGCCTGGTCTACAGAGTGAGTTCCAGGACAGCCTGGGCTATACAGAGAAACCTTGTCTTGAAACGCTCCCCTCCCCCTCCCCCCAAAAAATCTTTGGAAGAAAATATTATTGCATTAGGAGTTCTTTCTACCACCCAAACCTCTGCTCCATCCAAATTCTCAATCATCATTACTACTGAAGTTCATTGGCGAAGGCTCATCAACCACAAGCTTATAAAGAGCCCTGAGGGATGGTGAGATGGCTGAGTGGGTGGCAGGGCTTCGAGCAAGCCTGAGTTCAATCCCTGGGGCCCACATGGTGGAGGAGGGAACAGAGTTCCTTATGTCAGTCTTTAATCTGCATGCACATTGGTGTGGATAGACACATGCACACACAAATAAATAAATGTGATTTTTCAAGATATAGACTAGGTCTATGTCCTCTGCAAAATGAGTGGCTATCTGCGGATAGTGTTTTAATAAATACAATCAGATGCACTTCTCCTAGCTGCCTCATTTACAAAATTCAGTTGAAGAACTAGAGAAGGACTATAAACGGCCAGTGTTGCTCAGCCAGAGGTTACCGGCCAAGTATGCAAGAGGCCCTAGGCTCAAAGTCCAGGGCTGGTCCTAAAAGTGTAAAAGTGTCAGAGGACTGTGACCCTCCAGGAGATCAAATTTTCAACCATCATCAACTGGACTAGAAACTGAGCCCAGTCCAAACGGACCATCAGTAAACAGACACATAAAACATTTCCCAGCACGGTCTTTTTTAATCTGGGAAGGAAATTAATCTTCTAATCATTCCATCTTAAAACCAAACCAACCAAACAAACAAACAAACAAAATGAGGAAAGCAGAAATAGGGATAGAAGTGTAGCCTCATTTGAAAACACTCTTCCACCATGTTGAAATTCTGTACTCTGACAAAATAAATATAAATATAAATATAAATATAAATATAAATATAAATATGTAAATAAATATAAATGCTGGGAGTGTGACTCCATAAGGTGTTTACCTGTGTAGTGGCTATTCCTGGTTGTCAACTTGACTATGTCTGAAATGAACTACAATCCAGAATTAGAAGGCTCACCTGTGGCCCTAATATGGAGGCTGGGAGATACAAGTTTCTGACCTGAATCTTGGCATGGAGACCTTGAGGAATAGTGGCTATGAATCCCAGAGGATTAACATAAAAAGCTCTATGAGTTCAAGATCATCTGGGATTAAGGGTGTGGTGGCATAGTGGCTATGAATCCTAGAAGATTAAGACTGGAAGATCTATAAGTTCAAGCAAGGTCATCTGGGGTTAAAGGTGTGGTGGCACACACCTTTAACTTGGGCCACACTTTTTGCTGGAGACCCATATAAGGACATTGGAAGAAGGAAGGCTCTCTCTGCTTCGCCTACTTGCTTTGTGGGACTGAGCAACTGCTGGATCCTTGGACTTCCATTGACAGCTGCTGCAGACCGTTGTTGGGAGTTGATTGTTGGGAGTTAGACTACAAACTATAAGTCATCAATAAATTCCTTTACTACATAGAGACTACCATAAGTTCTGTGACTCTAGAGAACCCTGACTAAGACAACCTGCATCCACAAAGCCACGAGTTCTATTGCACACACCGCATAAACTTGTAATCCTGGTACCCAAAGTTCAAGGCTGTCCTTGAACATAAGTGAACTCTCCTGTTCTGTCTGTGAGCCCAAGTCACTTTGGGTCTTTTGAGGTTGATAGGCAGATGCCTAGGCCCCACCTAGTGGTAGGATTGCAAAGAGGACGTGAAGCACACCAGCTAGTTACACACAGCACACCCAAGCTTGTAAGTGAGGCTGTTCTTCCAGGAACCACAGGCTGGCCAGACCGCTGGGATAGAGAGGCAGTGCTTCCTGGATGTGGTATTTACAAATATCTACAGATCCCACCTTACAGGCTCTCAACTACCTGGAAGCATCATGACTTCAAATACGGAAACCTTAGCTCTCTAAGACTATTGGATTCATAGTATGAAATCCATGTTTCATTTATGACAAACCAAGTGGAATAATGCTTTATAATATCTTATATTTACTTATTTTTAGGGTTCTAGGGAATCCAAAGGACAACTTGTAGGAGTTGGCTCTTTCTTTCTACCATGTGGATTTTAGGGATGTAACTCCTGTAATCGGGCTTCACGGTGAGCATCCTTGTTCACTGGCCTAGCTCACCCTGGCCCCCGACAAAGAAGTAAAATATAACGTGCATCCTGTATTAGTATTAAGCAAGAATGACAGACCCACATGGTGAGGTGGTCTATGCTCCCCTGGAAAATAAGATTATTTTAGTTTGTAAAAGCTTTGTGCTCACCCCTGAGGAGTCTAGAATCAAACAGGAGTTAACGCAAGTTTCAAGCCTTAGTAAGAGAAAACAGAGAAGGGCTGGGGAGATGCTCAGTGATGGAGATACTGGCTGCTCTGGCAGAGGACAGAGTCCAGGTCCCAGCAGGCAGACTGGGCAGCTCATAGACAGCTATAATTCTAGGTCCAATCTGATGCCCCTCTTCTGGTTTCCTTAGGGACCAGCATGTACATGCAAGTATGCACAAACACACATACATATACATATACACACACACACACCATACACACATACCATACATATGTACACACACACACCACACACACACCACACACACCATACATACACACCCACACACACCATACATACACACCCACACACACCATACATACACATCCACACACACCATACACACACACA
>JADRCD010213722.1:0-15071 GCA_019843815.1 Montemys delectorum
AGAGAGAGAGAGAGAGAGAGAGAGGGAGGGAGGGAGGGAGGGAGGGAGGAAGGAAGGAAGGAAGGAAGGAAGGAAGGAAAGAAGACCAGAATAAAGTCAAATTTTGCTAGGACAGTGAAGCATGGAACAGCTGGAGAGAAGGCTCAGCAGGAAAGAACTTTGTTTGTTTGTTTGTTTGTTTGTTTTTGGTTTTTCGAGACAGGGTTTCTCTGTGTAGCCCTGACTGTCCTGGAACTCACTCTGTAGACCAGGCTGGCCTCGAACTCAGAAATCCGCCTGCCTCTGCCTCCCAAGTGCTGGGATTAAAGGCGTGCGCCACCACCGCCCGGCTTATTTATTTCTTTGTATAGAGGCAGGGCCTCACATAGCCCAAGATGGCCCAGAACTTACTCCATATCTGAAGGTAGCCTTGAACTTCTGACTAACCTGCCTCCACCTCCAGAATGCGGCAACCAGGTGTGGGCCACTATGCCAGGGTTACATCCTGTTGTGTTCCATTGCACTGATGGTATCCAACGTGCATGCTTAGCAAGCCACTCTTCCAACTGAGCTACATTCTCAACCCTGTGAGACAGAAGAGTGCCTGCCACAGGATGACCAATAGCTCAGTGGGTGGGGTTAGAATTATCATTCTTTTTAAGTATTATCATTAAGTTAGTATTATCAATAACTTATCAATAAGTTAGTATTATCATTCTTTTTATCATATTTCTCAATTTGTGTTTGCCAGAGAGGACCTGACCGTGGGAGCCAGAGGACAACCTGGGGAGTGGGTTCTCTCCTTCTCTTTGCAGGTTCTGGGACTGAACTCAAGTCTTGAGGCTTAGCAACAAAGTATCTCTGCTGCTCTTCCATCTCACCAGCCCGTCACCATCAGCTCTCATTCCCTTTGTACAGAAGGAACGCTGAGGCCAAGAAAGATGGGCAGACGTAGTGGCTGGGGTTCAGCTCTGGTGACAGAGTTGATAAGGCTTGGGACAGAAATGTTGGGGGCTGTACACCTAGATCAGTGTGGATGGGACACCTTTGGTCTGAAAGACCCTTTCTCTCTGAAGGATGGGAGTGCAGGCCCTGCTACCATGCCTGGCAGCTTCACTCTGCCCTCCACATTCCTGTGGGCACAGACCCCATAGGCCTTCTACTTCAGTATGCCCGGCTTCCTTCCTCCAGCCACTGAAATCTTCGCCATAGGCCTTCGAAGTTTCTACTACTGACCCACACCACAACCTGAATACTCGACCATTTTATTAAAGTAACTTGAATTCTTGGGCTTTTATATCTTCAGGGGTGCTGGAATCGAGCCCACCTGGATCCTAGGGGACACCACATCTTAGTTACTTATTGTCCTCAGAGCACCTGTCGCTGAAATGGCTTACCTGTTTACATGGTTACTTTCTGCCCCCACCCCCGCCCGAGCCCTCTAGCTGCCTAAGAAAGTATGTTCCATAAAACCGGAGACTGACTGCCACCACACAGCATCCAGAGCAGGAGGGCCAAGGTGAGGGAGGCTTTACTGAGGCTAGAGGTGTAACTCCATGGGACAGGGTATCCCTGCCTGTCGTAAGGCTCTGGGTTCAAGTAAAACCCAAGGGACAAGGAGAAGGAAGAGGAGGGAGAAGAAGGGATAACTTATTAAATTCATAAGTGTGGAGGTCATGGACAGGGACGGACAAGACAGCCTGTCTTCTGGCTGCTTGAGATGGGGAGTCCCTCAGAGATGAGGATCACAGCTGATAGGTATAGTATATAGGCAAAGACCAGGTCAGAGGCCAGGCAAAAAAAAAAATGACATGGCCAAGCCAGGCGGTGGTGGCGCACGCCTTTAATCCCAGCACTTGGGAGGCAGAGGCAGGTGGATTTCTGAGTTTGAGGCCAGCCTGGTCTGCTCCAGGACCAGGACAGCCAGGGCTACACAGAGAAACCCTGTCTCGAAAAACCAAAACCAACCAACCAACCAAACAAACAAACAAACAAAAAACATGACCATTCTTGCCTGGGGGCAGAGAACAGCAAATGGTGAGAGAAAGGCATTATACACCAAAATGTGGCAAGCTAAAGGACCAAACCCAGCAGGGGCCTCTGGGAAACTCTTAGGTACAGAGGCACTAACAGATGTAGGAGGAAGTGGAGGGAAGAGGCACTGGAGACACGGCCCTGTGCAGGCAGCCCCCTAGCAGAGCACTTGCTAGTAAACGGATGTCTTTGATCTTTACAATTCCACTCAGAAGGTTTTATTGCCCTCGTTTGATAGGTAAGGGAACTCTAGTTCCAAAGTGCCATAGTCACCCTTGGAAAGCCAGTGACAGAGCCAGGTTCAGACTGAATAGCTGGGTGTGAACGTCCCTGCCACAGAACAGCTAACAGGAACGCTGCATGATTCCTACATTGCCCCGTGGTAGGTCTGAATCCAGGGCCTTTGGCATGCTAGATAAATACTACCCCCCAGCCACACTCCCAGGCCCCAGCCTGGCTGCTGCTAAGCGACCTCAAGATTAAAGACTATGTCCCTTCAGGGTCCCTAGCTCCCCCACCCCTGCACACACCTCTCCCCTGCCTCCAGGCCACTCCTAAGCGCACTTAGTGCACAAGTCAGTAATGTAGCATGTATAAGGCTGTCATGGTTACAGAGTGCTTTTCCCAACAACCCCTGCTCCCCCGTGGGAACAACAGGCCAGGCTTGAATCCCCATTTTACAAATGAGAAGCCAGGCTCAGAAAGGTTAAGTTACTAATCAAGGTCACCAGCAGGGAAAAGCCAGAAAATGAAGCCTCAGCTTCCTCCACTGCCCAAGGTCTGGGTATGAAGCATGGGCAGCCCTTGGAGCAGTTCCACTACACGTCCAGGGCACACGAGGCTCAGGACCGCACAGCACTTCCCACCCCTGGAAGTAGACACAGCCTGTTCCAGGCTCAGAGTATGAAGTAGTCTACCTACCTATGCTGGGACCACCTCCTACACCACATGAGAGGCCGCTGATACGCTATGGTTGGGAGTTACCCTAGGCAATCCTATGTCTGTGGCCTCTTGGGGCTTTTTATTTTTTTAAAGATTTATTTATTATATGTAAGTACACTGTAGCTGTCTTCAGACACACCAGAAGAGGGCGTCAGATCTCTTTTAGGATGGTTGTGAGCCACCATGTGGTTGCTGGGATTTGAACTCAGGACCTTTGGAAGATCAATCAGTGCTCTTAACCACTAAGCCATCTCTCCAGCCCCATCTTGGAGCTTGTTTGCCATATTCCCCTATGCAGCAGGCTCCATAAGGCCTCGGGATGAACCCTGAACCAACTGTCTTAGCTTCTGTGCCTTTACACATGCCACCCCCTCACCCAGGGCCAGCCAGGCCTCCCTAGAGCAGCTTTGAAACCCACTTCCTGGGTCACTTCCCCACGTTGGGCTTCCAGGCTTTCAGGCTTCCAGCTCCTGTGTAACTAGAACAGCTATTAAATCTCCTTGCGCAAAATGGGGATAATAAAAGAAACTGCAATGGGTGTTGGGAGGATTAAGTAGGTTAATCCCTATAAAGCCCTCAGTTGTTTTCAGACACAAAAAGAACTCAAGCTGTTAAGAGGTTTTTTTGTTTATTTTGTTTTTTAAGGGCCTCAAAACGAAAATGTGCCCCATGCTAGCCTTGAACTTATGACCCTCCTGTCTCAGCATTACCCTCAAGTCCAAGCTCCTGGGCTATAACGATTTCTTTCCAGGTTTCCTGGGCCTTCCCAGAACTCCATTAGAAGTAAATTCTGGGGACAAACACCCCATTGGCTTTGCCTTCACATCCACCACCACAGCACAGGCCTGGCCCCCAAATAATGCAAGTTGAGAAATGAATGAACAAACGGCTGGTTATAAAGCTAGGGGAGGGCCCAGGAAAGGCTCTGGACACTATCCGAGAGGCCTGGCTTACAGTGCCTGTTCTGCCATGCACCAGGTGATGGCTGTTGAGAAAAACCCCAGCCCTGGGCGACCCTGATTTCAAACTTGTGAAATGACAGCATCCTGCTCAGGGCATCTAATAAGGCTCACATAATGAATGCAACAGCCATGAGACCTCCCCACAGCCCACGCATGTTAAAAAGCATGGTTACTGCGGCTCACTGTCACCCGGTGCTCAGGGCCTTTACTACCAGAAAGCTGGGCACATCAGGGTTGCTAGCAGGCAGGTCCTAGAATTACCTCACTGGCTTCTCTCCAGGTTGCTTTGGATTTCTATTTCTGCTCGTGCCAGTAAGCATCAGGTACACACTGAGGCTCATCCATGTCTATTTGAGCATCCTAGGTAGGGTCATTTCCAGAAGGTGTAGCAGCCCAGGCCATACTAGCTATAGTGGCCATACTAGTGGCCAAAGAAGTACTCAGAACTCCTCTGAGGAGGAGTACTAAAGGAAAGGGCTGGGTATGACAGGAGCAAAAAACAAGAGGCCACAGGCAGGCCAGCTGACCTCCACCCAGACTCCGGTCCCCCTCTTTTGAGGGATGTCTCTGTTGGGCCCCACTCCAAAAGCTGGGTTTTCATACTGGCCAAGTGCATGCTAAAACTTCATGGCCCGTATATCTGCCTTCGGGATTGAGCAGCTCAAGCTAAGCTGGGCTGAGCTGTGGATTCCTCTAAGTAGCTCACAGGAGAAGAAGTGCAAAGGGGGTGGGGTTGGGGATAGGGCAGAAAGGAAATGAGTTCTGCAGGGTCCCCCATGTAGCCAAAAGAGCTGGGTGCTATTAGGCTTACCCTCCTGCTATGCTAGGGATGAGGCTTGGAGCTGGTGACCACCTATTCTAGTAGAAAAGACTGAGACACAAGCTCTGCCCCGAGCGGTGGATGTGCTGAGCTCGCACAGGCCAAGGCTTTTATCCCAGAAAGCGCATGCCATCCACCACTCGCTGTGATGCCATCCACCACTCACTGTGATGCCATCCACCACTCGCTGTGCTTACCCTATAGCTAGTTTTCTGGGTCCAGCAGCAGAGCAAAGCGCCATTCAGAGTGTATGCAGGGCAGGCAGGAAGGAGATTTGCAGCTAAGTCAAACAAACTATCTCTTCTGTGACCTTCCCTAGCCCAGGAAAATTCTAGGGCAGCAAGGGTGTGGCGTGATTCACAGATCAACATGCCTCGGGGCATTGTGACAACAGAGAATAAGAATTAATTACGTGGCTGGTGAGACGGCTCAGTGAGTAAGAGCACTGACTGCTCTTCTGAAGGACCTGAGTTCGGATCCCAGCAACCACATGGTGGCTCACAACCACCCGTAATGAGATCTGACGCCCTCTTCTGGTGCGTCTGAAGACAGCGACAGTGTACTTACATATAATAATTAATAAATCTTAAAAAAAAATAAAAAAAGAATTACTCCTGAGACTGCAGTCTTCATACCCCCTAACGGACAGTGATACTGAAGGAGGCAGCAAGTGGCCAGGAAAGCCAAACTGTTCAAGTGAGAAAAACTCCGTCTGTGAATTTCTTCAATATATGTTAAAATCCCAAGCTTCTCCTCAACTGAGAAGTGAGAGTGTGTGACTCAGAATGTTCTAGATACTCTCGCAGTTCCAAGTGCTGCTCCTCCAGCATAGCCACTGCAGAACACAGACCTTTTGAGTCATGAAGGTCTTTGTGGGTGTTCCTGGAGCCCAGAAGCAGCCTGACCAAAGTCCTAAGAGCACAGGAACAAGGCTTGCTCCTTAGCGCCGCTATACCCAACTGGACACGAAGCTGCCAGGATCCTAGGGAGAGACCTTTCTAACTCATCGTCTGTTGAGTCATTTTTGAGAAATGGGGCTAGGCCAGTTTTCCTGTGTTAGGAGGAGCCCATCCCACTTACATAAGAAAGGATTGTTTATTCTCCCAGGATCCAAGAGGCCAACTCCTCCACAGGGTGGGGCTCAGGAGACCCAGAAGCTGCAGGCCCCAACATCAGCAGTGTCTTCCCTGCCCAAGTTGAAAACAAAGCTCACACAGTAGAGGCTCAGCCCCACCATGGTTCTCAATGTGGGGTTTGGAGATGCCATTGGTGTGTGTGCTCTCTCTCAGTCTGTGTGTTTTGGTTTGCTCTGCTTCTGTGGTCCTCACCTGAGCCCCATTCCCAGCTGGTCTTTACCTTCCCATCCACACTGCACCAGCCCCTGTGGTGGAAAGAGGAAGCCAAGACCTCGGACTTTCAGGGCCAACCACTGTTAATAACTGGAATGCCTTTTCCAAATATTTCGTGCAAACACCAAAAATAAAAATAATGGCACATGATTCATTCTGCAAGTTTCTTTAATAAGGGCATGCATGCCTATAGAGACAGGAAGCTCCCACCGCCCTTGGGCCAGTTCACCTACGCCCCTGATTCTGAACATGTAAGTTATTTCTAGTTTGTCTGCTGTAACAAACCACTCTGCAGAGGATCTGGGTACCCTTTCCCAATTATTTGCTTAGGGGAAATTCCACATGTAATCTCCTGATCAAAGAGCCTACCCAGTTAAAGCAGCCACGGGTGTGGGAGTTGGCCAGTCAGGCCAGCCTCCCACCAGAGGCACCTACCCAGGTTCCCTCCATCCCACGCCACTCCTTCCTGAGGGTAGATACGCCTGAGGACAACCTGAGCGACTCCTCAGTCAGTCCCCGTCTCCCACACATGACAAGAGAACAGTCAGTGTAGCAAATGTCGTGAGCCCTAAATGACCTCCGGTGGAGAAACAAGTCACTAAGCCTGAGACGGCCTGTCCCACCTCTGCTTACCTGAAACACGTCTCCGTTGACTGTAGTCCCCATGTCCTCTGAGCCAGCTGGAAAGAGCGAGAAGACCGTTTCATTCATAGTCCAGCTTACACAAAATGATCCTACTTTTGCTTCCTGAGCCAACCTGTGCATACACCCATAGGTATACCGATACCCGCCGTCCTCCCACACCCCCCATATATATAATATATAATGGGTATATAAACAATGAGGCTCATGTTCCCATGTGCGCTCACGGTCATCCCTAATATTTGCCACAGCCCGATGATGAAACTATTAGTGACCCATTTTACAGATTCTCAAGCAGAGGCTCAGAAGGCTACTGTGATTGCTCTAGATCACCTGGCAGTACACTGTTCCCTACAGACCTGAAGTTAAGCGTGGAGCTGTGACCTGGTAAGTAGACAGGGGTAATGTGAGTTTAGGGAGAGGCCATCAGGGATGAGGAGGAGAGGGGTCTGTCTCTGCATGCCCTGCTGGAACCTTGAGCAACCACTCTGCCTGGACAAGCAGGCCTCAGAGCTCCCCCTGGGCAACACTTGGCCTATTTTTCCTCTCTGTGCCCCTCCCAGGGTTTCATGCTAGCTTCACAGCGACTCCTCACAATCCCTTTATCCAATATCCAGTTAGCCGCAAATGACTGGTAGCTTCTGCTGCAACAGTGACCTTCACGGCTGCCTTCCCCTCACTCCGATACCCAGCCCAGCCGGTGCCCTCGTCATCTCAGACCTACACTCCTGCTTTGGTTGTCTGTGCTGCTAGTGGCAAACAAGAGCACCATGGCTGGAGCCACGCCCATGCACGGGGCCTGGGCCTCTCTACAAGTTTAGTCACTAGATGCTGAATAAACAAATTAACTTTTTTATTAGTGTATAAGTTACCTCCTACAGGGAACCTTAGCCTGCTTCCTCTACTCCCCTAGACACTAAAAGGAAGTATTGTCTCTGGGATATACCAAAACACTACCCCGGGGTGCCCCACTCTCTTGTACAGTGACTTGGCATGCCCAGGGGCCTGTACTCCTTACTAGACTCTGGATGCATATTTTTTCCCAACTAAGGGCTCCTGCATAGAGTGGATGAGCAGAGACAGTTGGCCAAATGAGAGCTGAATTGTTCTTTGGGGCTCACTGTAATTGGCAAGGGCTCTCTGAAACTGTCATGCCTCCTAGCTGTGAGCCACGGCAGGCCTTAAGTGGTCACCACAGACAGACAATTCGCCCTATATGGGATCGACTAGCCTCTGAGGAGCAACACTACTTCTGGCCTAAACCTGACAGGATTCAGTGGGGCCAACCAGCCTCATGTCAATCATGTGTCACTGATACAAATTATAACTAACTTATTTACCATCAAGCAGTGATTAATCCTGATCCACTATGACAGCTCTCACCTCACCCCCTGTGGTAGGGTTTCTACAGTACAGGTGGCCTGCTCTCTAAATGAGGGTGATCCTAAAAGGGTGTGACCATTTTCCATAGAGGGGCTTCTTCTGGGGCATCCTGTCTACCTAGCCTTTCCTCACCAGGGTCCATTCCGGATGCTCTGTAACTATGGGAACAGCCTTTTGGGGACATTGCACTGCCTCTCTTTAACCTGACCCCTCGTTGACAAGGCCACATGGATTTCCTGTTGCCCACCCAGGCCTCCAGAAGAATGGAGCATTGGTAGCCTCTTTGGGACTGCATACACACCCACCCTCTGAATTATCAGCCTGTATCTCACAGGGCTCTTGCACATTTATGATTCCGAGTCTACTACAGAGCCCACAGAACAAATACAGCAAAGCAAACAAGTCCAGAGGATAAGCTTTTTGGTGTGTGGCCTCCTCGTGAGCTTTCTAAGGCCAGCAGGGGCAATAGGATTACACAGAGCTGGCCCGTAAGTCACAGTCAGGCCAAGAGCCCGGAGAACGGGTGTGAAAGTGTAGAGCATTTGGGCACTGCCCAAGACTGATGAATGGAAACAAAGTGTCCATGGCTCAGGCCGGCTGTAGATCTGCCCAGAGAGAAGGCTCAGTGGGGTTCCGGTTCAGGCCTACGCCAGACACAGCTTTCCCCAGCCCCCGCGGAGAGCCAGCCACAGCGAAGCTGCACTGAACGTTGCACGAGAGCTGCTATCAGAAGACCTCATTGTCTCTGGGAGGTGACTCAGAGGTGTGCACTGGCGGCTGCTTCTTTCCAGCTCCCAGAAGGCCAGGCGGTTCGGTTCACCTCAGACCACCTAGGCTCCTACCATCCTCTGTAAGGTAGAGGAGGATAGGTACCTCCCACTGTCTAGGCTTAGGAGAATCAGGTCCGATCTATTTATGCCTGAACACTCGCTGAGCCCCCGTCCTGAAGCACCTCCTTGTTCCCCAAACTGCCACTCAGAAGGGCAGCTGGGTACCTGCAACATCAGATGTCTGAGTCCGGGAGACCCTCAGAGGGCCATGCCCCTGGCAGCTCCCCTAAGGGTTATCACCACTTTCCCCCTCCTGGTTATCTCATATCTAGGGCCAGTCAGTGCCCTACCCACCCAGACAGTAGGTCCCTAGGAAGGACTACAACTTGTAGAATCACAGGCTCGGATGGCTCTCCTCAGCTGGAACTGCATCTGACTTTCTCCTGAGTTTCTAACAACTTGAGACCTCCTAGTGAGGGAAAAGACAGTTCTCAAGGGGAGACCGTGGACAAGTGAGTTCCATGCAGGAACCTAGGAGGTTCCCAGGGACAATGAAGGGCCTGTGCTGAGAGCTGCTATTTCAGACCTGCATGGCTGGCTTGGATAGGCCCCTGCTTGCTTCTCCCTGCTGTATCCAATCATCCCCTAAGGAGACCAGCACAGCTGCCCTTGGAAGAACATAGCTAGGAGGCCTGAAATCAAGCCCTAGACCTATCTATCACTCTTGGCTGTGTGGTCCTAGGCAAGATATTCAAACTCCAGTTTTTTCTTTTTTATTATTATTATTACTATTTACATTTTATTTGCTTGTGTGTGTTTGTATGTGGTGCACAGCACACATGCATGTGAGGTCAGAGGACAGTTCGTGGGAGTGAGTTTCTCTACCACGAGGGTTCCAGGAACCGAGCTCAGGTGTCATCAGGCTGGGCTGATTTACATTTATTCGACAAGCTGTCCTGAGAACCTCTCAAACTCTAGTTTCCTGTATGTTACAAAAGGGTTATTACACTTCTTCATCAGAGTTCATTCAACCGATTGGCCATAGATACAGTTTCTTCCTTCTGTGTTCCCAGTGGCCATGGCAACACAGTAAAATGCTGAATGAAAGAAAGATGAACGTATACATACAATATTTATTTCCAGCAGGACCATTAGACCTCTTTAACATGACAACAAAAAATAAGAAACAAGATCTATTAGGAGGGTCACCAGGAAGGTCCATGTTTTTATTAAATATTTAAATGTTTATAAGAAATTGTTCCTTGGGGCAGACATATCAATGGTAAACATAACAATGCAGGAAACAGGCCCTGCACCCTTATGTCTGAAGCCACGCATGTCCTGGGCCACCTTTGTAAATCCACTAAACAAACAGTTACAAACAGGAAGGGCACAGCTCATGGCCATTAGTGCCCCTGTCCAGACTTAACAGTCAGGCCCATGAAAGACTGTGCGGTCTGGACAGGAAGAACTAACTCAGCATCCGAGAGACAGAAGGGGTTTAATTCTTTATTGCTACTTCCTAGTTGTTTTAATAGTATACCCTTTGAGGCCAGTCCTGAAACGGGTCCAGTATGAAATTATTATATGTAATTAACATTGTCTCCCAGACTGCTGCAGGACGGCAGGTGGTCCCCAAGGATGCGCTGCAAGTTCTCCCAGCGCCCCCCCTGCTTCCCTGCAGAATGGAACGCTAAGCCCTGGGTCAGGAGGACTGTGCCCGTCCCACACCTGTACCACTTAGCTAGGACACTGGGACAGCCTCAGAACTGAGCAGGGGGAAGGTACCAGAGCCAGACGGCGGAGGAGCTGGCCTAGGGATGAAATGTCAAGACTAAATTCTTGTCCCCAGAGTCAGCAGATCCAGTCTCAGCGCAGGCTTCAACTCATTTCCCGGCTCCTCCCTCTTTTCCCAGGCCTCACGGACACACACAGCCCCCCGGGGTACCCTTGGTCACCCTGGATAGCCGGGCTCAGACTACTGCAGGGACCCAGGCCGGGTCTGACCGAGACTGGGCCGCCTGCTCCCGGTGGTGGCCTCAGCGCCCCCGTTCCAGGCCGCTGCGCTGACTCACCCCCGCTCGCGAGTCCCGGCTGCGCAGAGGCCACCTGGCTGGCGGCAGGTGCCCCGAAACCCGGGTCATTCTCGATGCCAGCAATCTCGCTCTCCTGCTGGGCCAGGAAGGCGGCCGCCGGGTCCTCCTCGGCGGCCTCGGGGGCCCCGCTCTCCGACGACGAGAAGAAGCCGAAGTCCTCAGCCATCTTCCCCGCGTGGCTGCTGTCACCTCCCTCCCGCGCCCGCGGCCCGCACTTCCCGTCACCCGCCCGGCTTGCCTGTCACTGCGGCTGCAGCGGCGGCGGCGGCGGCGGGAGGAGTCGCGGCGGGAATGTGGTGACGTCAGCGGCCGAGGGCGGGGCCCGCGGAGCTGGGTGGTCGCCCCGCCCTCGGTTCGAGTCCCCGCAGCCCACCTCCAGCGCCGGATCCATTCGCCGAAAAGTTTCTCCCAGAGCCGATTTTAGGAGCTGCGTGATAGGAGCGTCCTCTTCCTGCGTGGGAGGAGGGAGCTGAGGCTGGGAAAGGCTTGAGTATCCGAGCCTAGTTCTCTCGGCCCAGGACTGCGTGTAGCATCCCGCCGCCCTATCTGTGTGATGATCCCCTGAAATCAGGGACAGTTCCTCTTTCTCTGTGTCTGGTGACATTGATGTTCATGAAAGCAACTGACCGATTGTTTTGTCTCTGGATTTGAGCTCTTTCTTTAGTTATTCAGATTAAAGTGACTTGGAGTTCTTAAGGCAGAATGTCAATTTGTCCCATTATTGGTTAGGTTCACGTGGATTACTCAGTACAGGTGGAGCCTGCTTTCTCCACAGTAAAGTTGCCATTTTCTTTGGTAATTAATATAGGTATTGAGATTGAATGCCGTGCCTAAAACAATCATTGCAATCTTTTTTTTTTTTTTTTTTTTTTTCCGAGACAGGGTTTCTCTGTATATCCCCGGCTGTCCTGGAACTCACTCTGTAGACCAGGCTGGCGCAGGCCTTTAATCCCAGCACTTGGGAGGCAGAGGAAGGCAGATTTCCTAGTTCAAGGCCAGCCTGGTCTACAGAGTGAGTTCCAGGACAGCCAGGGCTAGACAGAGAAACCGTGTCTCGAAAAAAACAAAACAAACAAACACACAAAAAAAGGCATGCGCCACCACTGCCCGGTGTGGTTTTGTTTTTCAAGACAGGGTTTCTCTACGTACCCCTAGCTGTTCCTGGAGCTCATTCTGTAGATAAGGCAGGCCTCAAATTCATAGAGATCTGCGTGCCTCTGCCTCTGGGGTGCTGGGATTAAAGGGGTGCACCACCACGGCTGGGCGAATACTTCTCTTTATTCATTGACAATTCTATACATACAAATAATGCATTTTGATCATATGTCCCCCCTCGCATGATCTCACGCCTCCCAAATACTCCCTCCCCAACAATTCCCCTCTCCCTTTTTATCCTTTCTGTTTTTGTGTTAATAACCCACTGAGTTCAGTTAACACTGCTTGAAGAAATGGATGATCTTGTGCAGGTTCTCACAGCTGCAGTGAGGCCTCGACAGCAGTCCCAGAACAGCATTTCCCAGCATTCACCTCATCCTCTGGGTCTTACATTCTCCCCTCCTCCTCTTCATCCCGTTTGGGGCAAGTCACTTAACAGCCACTTAAAATTCTCAGCACTTTGAGTGATCTGCACCAACAGCTAACCACTGCAGAGACAAGATTCTCTAGCCAATGTTGAGAGCAACACTAACTCATGGGTATAAACATAAACATTTAGAAGGCAACAGTAGTAAACTCCCTCTCCAGTCAGTGACCTACTGAACCAAGGAGTTGATGTCTAGTTTACTCTACTGGGTATGAAGTGTAGCTGTCTTTGCTACTTTGTGGGTTCTTCTTTTTCCCACCCTTTATCTCTCACACCTGGTTCACCCTCTATTACTAGATAGGAGAGAAAGAAGAATAGAGGAGGAGGGAGGAGATCTGAATCTAATTTCTTTGTTCTTGTTTTTTCTTTGAGCACAAACTGCAACGAACCTCCCTGAACGACCAGCACTGGGGCTCTTGCATTTATATAATCTCTGAAAAGGTCCCAGGATTCCAAACATCATACAAATGTAGAAACTATCTGCAACTGGCAAAACCATGCCTCTGCTAGAGCACCAGGCAAATCATAGTCGGCTACTGTGGACAGTCTAAATCAGCCCCATATTACCACCCCTAGGATTAAAATGAAAACATAGTCTTAAAATATTTCTGTGTTTAAAAAAAGCCCAAAATTCTAGAATTATCACTACAATGAACTCTGTACTGTGGAGCGGCCTCAAATCCTATCCAAAAGCAATTGGTTACCCCCGGAATGTTCACGTCACTACTTCACCAGTGAGAACTTTTTCTGAGTCAGGGTCTCTCTCACTGTGTAGCTCTGGCTGGCCTTGAGCCTGCTATGTAGACTAGGCTGGCTTCAAACTCATAGAGATCCATCTGATTCTGCTTCATGCATGCTTTTTAAAAATTATTTTTTAAGTTATATTCATGTATGTATGTTTGTCTGTGTATGGGTAAGTGCATAT
Organism: Montemys delectorum; assembly: GCA_019843815.1. Classification (NCBI taxonomy): domain Eukaryota; kingdom Metazoa; phylum Chordata; class Mammalia; order Rodentia; family Muridae; genus Montemys; species Montemys delectorum. The sequence goes on from JADRCD010213722.1 coordinate 13,485, forward strand.
ATGTGCAAGTATGTACAGAGGCCAAAGGTGTGAGATACTATGTATCTAGATACACAGTAGCTGGAGTTAGAGGAGGGTGTGAGCTGTCAGACATGGGTGCTGAGAACTGAGTTCAGGTCTCCTGCAAGAGTAGCATATTCTCTTAACTACTGTCTTTCCAGCCGCAGTGGGATGCCTGGCAGGTTGATATTATAGCATGAGAGGTGCCTCACAGGGATGCTGTGGATGTCTTCTCCACCCAGCAGCCTGAGCAGCACCTTCTAGCACAGCAAAAGCTCTGTGCCATGAGCATAACTACCAGCTCGATGAAGCAAGGAGACACACCATCACCCAAAGACCGCTGGTGCCCTTTCCCAGTCGGCTTCTGTCTCAGCCCATGCCCAGTCGGCTTCTGTCTCAGTCCACGCTCTGCTTCTGTTACTAGCCGATGCTTTCTTCATCAGCTCATCCCTGCCATTTTTATTTTTAAAAGAGTTGTATTTGGGCTGGAGAGATGGCTCAGCAGTTAAGAGCACTCACTGCTTTCTCAGATGACCCAGGATCAGTTCCCAGCATCTGCATCAGATGGCTCACGACTCTAATTTCAGGAGATCCAATGTCCTTTTCTGGTCTCCATGGGCACTGCATGCACATGGTACACATACAGATAGGCACACACGCGCGCGCACACACACACACAAATAATTTCTTTAATTTAAAGATTTGTTGTATGTTCATTGGCGTTTTGCCTCATGGATGTGTGTGTGAGGGTGACAGATTCCCTGGAACTGGACTTACAGACAGTTATGAAGTCTATGTGGGTACTGGGAATTGAACCCAAGTTCTCTGGAAGAATAGTCAGTGCTCTAACTGCTAAGCCATCTCCCAGCCCCCTAAATAAAAAATATCTTTTAATGATTTTATTTATTTACTTTATGTACATGATGAGCACACTGTTGCTGTCTTCAGACACATCAGAAGAGGGCATTGGATCCATTACAGATGGTTGTGAGCCACCATGTGGTTGCTGGGAATTGAACTCAGGTCCTCTGGAAGAACAGTCACTGCTCTTAACCACTGAGCCATCTCTCCAGCCCCAGAGAATGTTCTTTACTCTTCAGTTTCGTGAGACGTTTGAGTCAAATGTTAGGAGTATAGTTCAGTGGTAGAAACTTGCATAGTTTGTTCAAGGCCCTGAATTTGATTCCCACTATCACCAAAATAATAATAAATAAGCATCTAAATGAGATGACATAGTAGTCTATAGTGCCAGCAACCCAAAAGTCAGAAGTAGAAGGATTGTTTGATGGTAGGAGGTCAAGAGCAGCTAACATATCAAGATTCTGTTGTCTTAGTCGGGCAGTGGTGGCGCACCTTTAATCCCAGCACTTGGGAGGCAGAGGCAGGCAGATTTCTGAATTCGAGGCCAGCCTGGTCTACAGAGTGAGTTCCAGGACAGCCAGGGCTACACAGAGAAACCTTGTCTCAAAAAAGCAAACAAACAGGCATGTCAACAATATTCCTTGTTTTTAAAAACTTTATTAGTGGGTTGGAAAGATGGCTCAGAGGTTAAGAGTGCTGGCTGCTCTTCCAGAGGTCCTGAGTTCA
>JADRCD010213724.1:0-31482 GCA_019843815.1 Montemys delectorum
AATGTAATGAAAATGTTGACACATCATACTCAAACTTTTGGGAAATAATGAAAGCAATGGTAAAAGGAAAGTTCATAGCACTAAGTGCCTGGTAAAGAAACTGGAGACATCTTATACTAATAACTTCTAACAACTTAACAGAACACCTGAGAGCTCTAGAACAAAAAGGAGCAAACTCACCCAAGAGGAGTAGAAGGCAGGGAATAGTCAACTCAGGGCCAAAATCAACCAAATACAAACAAAGAAAACAATACAAAGAATCAACAAAACCAAAAGCTGGTCCTTTGAGAAAATCAACAAGATAGATAAACCCCTAGCCAAAGTAACTAAAGGGCTGAGAGGCAGTCCAAATTAACAAGATCAGAAATGAAAGGGGAGATGTAACAACATAAATGGAGAAAATTCAAAAAATTATCAGATCCTACTATAAAAACCTACTATACTCAACAAAACTGGAAAAATCTAGATGAAATGGATGGTTTTCTAGACAGATACCACATACCAAAGTTAAATCAAGAGCTAAACAGAGTTAATCAAGAGTAAACTATCTAAACAGGCCCATATCGCACAAGGAAATCGATGAAGTCTAAAACCTCCCAACCAAAAAAAAAGCCCAAGGCCAGATGGGATTTAGTACAGAATTCTACCAGACCTTCAAAGAAGACTAATACAAACTTTCCTCAAACGATTCCATAAAATAGAAAGAGAAGGAACACTACCTACCTAACTTATTCTGTGAAGCCACAATTCCTCTAAAACCTAAACTACACAAGGACCCAACCAAAAAAGACAACTTCAGACCTATCTCGCTTATGAATATTGATGCAAAAATCCTCAATAAAATTCTTGCAAGCCGAATCCAAGAACACATCAAAACCATTATTCACCACAATCAAGTAGGCTTCATGCCAGGAATGCAAGATTGGTTTAATATATGAAAATCCATTAACGTAATCCACTATGTAAACAAACTCAAAGAAAAAAATTACATGATCATCTCTTTAGATGCAGAAAAAGCATTTGACAAAATACAACACCCATACCTAAACATAATAAAAGCAATTTACTGCAAACCAACAGCCAATATCAAATTAAATGGAGACATACTTGAAGCAATCCCACTGAAATTGGGGACAAGACAAGGATGCTCACTCTCCCCCATCAATTCAATATAGTACTCAATATGCTAGCTAGAACAATAGGACAACAAAAAGAGATCAGGGGGATACAAATGGCAAAGAAGATAAAGGTAATCACTATTTGTAGATGATAGGATAGTATATATAAGCAAACCCAAAAATTCTACCAGAGAACTTCTCCAGCTGATAAACAACTTCAGTAAAGTGGTCAGATATAAAATTAACTCAAATAAATCAGTAGCCTTTCCTTTATACAAATGATAAACAGGCTGAGAAAGAAATTAGGGAAGCAACTCCCTTCACAATAGCCACAAATAATATAAAATATCTTAGGGTAACTCTAACCAAACAAGTGAAAGACCTTTATGACAGTAACTTCAAGTCTCTCAAGAAAGAAATTGAAAAAGATCTCAGAAATTAGGGAGATTCCCCATGCTTATGGATGGGCAGAATTAACATAGTAAAAATGGCCATCCTCTCAAAGGCAATCTATAGATTCAATGCAGTCCCCATCAAAATCCCAACATAATTCATCAAAGACATGGAAAGAACAATTCTCAAATTCTTCTAGAAAGTCAAAAAACCCCAGAATACTGAAAACAATTCTTAACAATAAAAGAACAACTGGGGGAATCATCATCCCTGACCTCAAGCTTTACTACAGAGCAATAGTGAGAAAAACTGCATGGTATTGGTACAGAGACAGACACGTTGATCAATGGAATAGAAGAAATAAATCTACACACTTATGGACACTTGAATATATACAATGTCGCCAAAAATATACAATGGAAAAAAGAGAGCATCTTCAATAAATGTGCTGGTCTAACTGGCTGTCTGTATGTAGAAAAATAAAAATAGATTTGTCACCTTGCACAAAGCTCAAGTCCAAGTAGATCAAGGACCTCAACATAAAACCAGATACACTGAATCTAATACAAGAGAAAGTGAGAAAGAGCCTTGAACTCATTAGTACAGGGGGAAATTTCCTAAACAGAACTCCAGTGGCTCATGTTCTAAGATCAAGAATTGATAAATGGGACCTCATGAAACTGGAAAGCTTCTGTTAGCCAAAGGACATAGTCAATAAGACAAATCAGTGACCTATAGATTGGGAAAATATCTTCACTAACCCCACATCTGATAGAGGGCTAATATCCAAAATATATAAAGAACTCAAGAAGCTATTCACCAAAAAAAAAAAAAAAAAATCAAAATATGGGGTATAGAACTAAACCAAGATTTCACAACTGAAGAATCTCAAATGGCTGAGAAGCACCTAAAGAAATGTTCAATCAAACATTAATGATCAAAGAAATGCAAATCAAAATGACCCTGAGATTCCACCTTACACTAATCAGAATGGCTAAGATCAAGACCTCAGGGGACAACACATGTTAGAGATGATGTGGAGAAAGAGGACACTCTTCCTTTCCTGGTGGGATTGCAAAGTGGTCTAACCACTCTGGAAATCAAGCTGGAGGTTCCTCAGAAAATTGGAAATAGATCTACCTAAAGACCTAGCAGTTGCACTAGATCTATCCAAAGACCTAGCAGTAGCACTTTTGGGCATATACCCAAAAGATACCCCACAATGCTATACGGGCACATGTTCCACTATTTTCATAGTGACCTTATTTGGGATAGCCAGAAGCTGGAAACAACTCAGGTGTCCCACAACAGAAGAATGGATACAGAAAATATGGTTCATTTACACAATGGAATACTACTCAGCTATTAAGAATAAGGACATATTGAGTTTTGCAGGCAAATGGATGGAACTCGAAAATATCATACTGAGCGAAGTAATTCAGACCCAAAAGGACATCTGTGTATGTACTCACTAATAAGTGGATATTAGCCAAAAAAAAAAAAAAAAAAATACAGAATATCCAAAATACAGTCCACAGAACTCAAAAAGTCAACAATCTGAAGTGCCCAAGTAAGGATTCCTCAGTCCCACTTGGGAAGGAGAAGAAAGCAATCACAAGTGGGGAGAGCAGGAGGGACCCGGGAGGAAAAGTGAGAGGGGGTAAATGGGGGAGGGGGGGAGGGGAACCTGATCTGGTATTGGGTAAGGGGAAAGGACTGAAGCCCTGAGGGCCAGCAGAAAGAATGGAAACAGGCAACCTCAGGAGATAGGAGGTTAGGAGGATCCTCCAGAATGCAGCAGAGACCTGGAAGATATGAATGAGACTCTCAGGATTGAAAGGGAGGGACCTTAGATGAAATGCTAGACAGTAGGGAGAGGGAACTTATAGAGCATACCTCCAGCAGGAAGACAGGGCATCAAGTGAGGGAGGGGGGCCATCCCACAGTCACAATTCTGACCCATGGTTGTTCCTGTCTGAAAGAACTACAGGGATGGAAATGTATAGGAGCCTGAGGAGAAGAAGGTCCAGTTACAGGCCCAAAGTGAGATCCAGCTCAAAGGGAGGTCCCAAGGCCAGACATTATTACTGAGGCTATAGAATGCTAACATGGCTGCCCTACAGAAGATCCAACAAGCAGCTAGAAGAGTCAGATGCAGATATTTGCACCCAACCAATGGACAGAAGCAACTGACCCCTGTTGCTGAATTAGGAAAAGGCTGAAAGAAGCTGAGGAGGAGGGTGACGCTGTGGGAGGACCAGCAGTCTCAATTTATCTGAGATCTCTCAAACACTGGATGACCAAACAAGCAGCATACACCAACTGATATAAGGGCCCTAACATACATACAGCAGAGGACTGCAGGCCGGATTTGTGTTCATTCAGAGATGATGCACTTAATCCTGAAGAAACTGGAGGCCCCTGGGAGTTTAGAGGTCAGGTGGGGTTGGGCGTGGGGACAAGGATGGGGACATTGATGTAGTGACAGGGGTAGAGAGAAGTGGGTCAGAGAGTGGATGGGGGAGTGGGAATATAATCTGGAGTGTAAGAATAAATAAATAAATAAATAAATGAAATATTTTAATGTATTTTGATTATAAACTAACACATGTACAAACTCATATGCTAGGCTAGTGTAAGAATTCTTGGAATTTAAAGTGAATAAGAATATCTATCATACTCTTCAAAGATAAGAATTTCTTTCTGAGTGAGGTAACCTGGTCCCAAAAAGACGAGTAGCGTATGTCCTCACTTATATATGGATATTAGTGGTGTTAAGTCAATGATAACCAAGCTACAATCCATAGAACCATAGAGATTAGGTGTATAGAGTAAGGGATTAGAGAGTACAGATCGATCTCATAAGGAAAGAGAAATAGAATAGATAGTTGTGGTGGCTATTCCTGCTTATCATCTTGACTATATCTGGAATTGGAGGGCATTCCTGTGATCAAGATCTTGAGGTTGGAAGAAATAATTTTCTGACCTGGATCTTGACATGGAGATCTTGAAGCAGAGTGGTCATGAAAAGCTTAGGCCCAGGCAAGGTAGTACACATCTTTAATCCCAGGAGCATGAGGGAAGGAGATCTCTGAGTTCAAGGTTGGCCTTTATCTAGGCCACACCTTCTGCTGGAGGCCTACATAAGGACATTGGAAGAAGGAAGATTCACTCTTTTTCAACTCCAACAAATTGGGAAAAGATCTTTACCAACCCTATATCTGATAGAGGGCTAATATACAATGTATACAAAGAACTCAAGAAGTTAGACTCCAGAGAACCAAATAACCCTATTAAAAAATGGGGTACAGAACTAAACAAAAAATTCTCAACTGATGAATACCGAATGGCTGAGAAGCACCTAAAGCAATGTTCAACATCCTCAGTCATCAGGGAAATTCAAATCAAAACAACCCTGAGATTCCACCTCACACCAGTCAGAATGACTAGGATAAAAAACTCAGGTGACAGCAGATGCTGACGAGGTTGTAGAGAAAGAGGAACACTCTTTCATTGCTGGTAGAATTGCAAGCTGGTACAACGACTCTGGAAATCAGTTTGGCTGTTCCTCCAGAAATTGGACATAGTAATACCAGAGGACCCAGCTATACCACTCCTGGGCATACATCCAGAAGATGCTCCAACATGTAATAAGGACACATGCACCACTATGTTCATAGCAGCCTTATTTATAATAGCCAGAAACTGGAAACAACCCAGATGTCTCTCAGCAGAGGAATGGATACAGAAAATGTGTGGTACATCTACACAATGGAGTACTACTCAGCTATTAAAAACAATGAATTTATGAAGTTCTTAGGGAAATGGATGGATCTGGAGAATATCATCCTGACTGAGGAAATCCAATCACAAAAGAACACACATGGTATGCACTCTCTGATAAGTGGATATTAGACCAGAAGATCAGAATACACAAAGTACAATCCACAAACCACAAGAAGTTCAAGAAGAAGGAAGACCAAAGTGTGGATACTTCATTTCTTCTTAAAAGGGGGAACAAAATACCCATGGAAGGAGTTGCAGAGACTAACTATGGAGCAGAGACTAAAGTAAGGACAATCCAGAGACTGCTCCACCTGGGAATCCTTCCCCTATTCAACCATCAGATCCAGACAATATTGTGGATGCCAGCAAGTGCTGGATGACAGGAGCCTTATAAAGCTCTCTCCTGAGAGGCTCTGACAGTACCTGACTAATACAGAAGTATAGGCTCACAGCCATCCATTGGACTGAGCACAGGGTCCCCAATGAAGGAGCTAGAGAAAGGACCCAAGGAGCTGAAGGGTTTGCAGCCCTTTAGGATGAACAACAATATGAACTAACTAGTACCCTCAGAGCTCCCAGGGACTAAACCACCAACCAAAGAGTACACATGGTGGGACTAATTGCTCCAGCAGCATATGTAGCAGATGATGGCTAAGTCAGTCATCAATGAAAGGAGAGGCCCGTGGTCCTGCGAAGGTTCTATGCTCCAGTGTAGGAGAGTGCCAGGGCCAGGAAGCTGGAGAGGGTGGATTGGTGAGCATGGGGAGTAGGGAGGGAACAGGGCTTTTTTGTTTGTTTGTTTGTTTTTGGTTTTGTTTTTTTTATTTTGTTTTATTTTATTTTTCTTTCTTTTGAAGGGGAAACTGGGAAAGGAGATATCATATGACATGTAAATAAAGGAAATATCTAATAAAAATAGAAAAATAAAAGAATTAAAACAAAAAAAAGATTTGATTTGAACTCAAAGCTAAATGAAATGAAGGGGCCTATTAATCAATAAATTTAATATTTAATGGAAAAAATGCCTTCTAATGATAATTCTGCTCGTAGATCAGTGCCTTGCTCAGATATGAGTAGAGAAGCATTCTCCTGCAGCAGATGGGAACAAATAAAGAGTCCTATAGCCAGACATTTTGCAAATAGTAAGAGACAACATTGGAACATTTAGCTCTAAATGGAATGTCTACCTCCTCTCAGGCTCAGAGAACCCTGCAGAAGAAGAGGCTAAAAGAGCCACAGGGGATGTAGGACACCGAGAAAACAAAGCCCTCAATATGATCATGGCTCATATGAACTCACAGAGACTGAGACAGCAGGTACAGGGCCTACAAGAGTCTGCATTAGGTCCTCTGCTTATATTTTATGGCTTTCAGTTTAGTGTTTTGAGTGTGTGAATAAAAGGATCTCTGTTTCTTGTGCCTTCTCCTGAGCTCTTCTCCTCCTGTTTGTTTGACTTGTCCAAGTATTATGTATTGTATTATATTATATTTATTATATTATAAACTCTTAGAGCTTGTTTACTTCCTAATGAGACACAGAGAGTGGATCCAGATGGGAGGGGAGGTGGGAGGAGCTAGGAGGAGTAAAGGGAGGGGGTATTTGTAATCAGGATACATTATGTGAGAAAAAAAAACCTATTTTCAATAAAAGGAAAAAAATGAAAGAAAGTTTCTTATTCCTTCCCTATTCCTTCTCCATATTCTTGATATGGGTAGAGCCCCAGGAAACATATATACTTAAAATAATTATTTTCTGAATATTCTGAGGAAGGCAATTATAACATGAAAGAATATTGCTAAAAATTATTGTTCTTTTTACAAACAGAATATGAAGAAATACAGAGACCCACAGCCAGATATCATTCAGGTAGTGAGAGACATTGGAACATTCAGCCCTAAGTTGACTGTCTCCATCAAATCCCTCCTCTTAGGGCTCAAAGAACCCCGTGAAAGGCTCTAAGAGCCATAAGGGATTTAGTTTACCAAGAAAATAAAATCATTCCCTGTACAAAAGCATCAAATTTTTGGAAGTCAGCAAAGCTTGAAGTTTAGATAAATAAATCTCTTGGCATCAAATCTTAAAAGTATGCTTTTGAGTTATCTCAAATGTCAATCTCAGAACTAATCAAATCCAATGTTTTTATCATTACAAACCTGGATGCCCTGGAGATTTCTCAGACACTGAGCCCTCAACTAGGCTGTGTACACCAGCTGTTATGAGGCTGACACATATATAGCAGAGGACTACCTGGACTGGCCTCAGTGAGAGAAGATGCACCTAACCCTCAAGAGACTTGAGGCCCCAGGGAGGGGGAAGGCCTGATGGGGTGTGGGTAGGGGACATCCTCTTGGAGACAGGAAGAGGGGCAGGGAGGGAGGAGGGATGGGATGGGGAGCAGTCGAGGAGCAGATTGGGAGGGGGAAGAAGTCTGGGCTGTGAAAAAAGGATTAAAAAAATAAAGATAAATAATTTAAAAAAATAAAAAATCCAAAAAAGTAAAACAAAACAAAAAAATGAATTAATGTCTAATTGACAATGTTTTTCTTTGAAAAACAATTTCCATATATTCTCTGACCATCCCTTTCCTCTGCATGTACATTGCTTCCTCATGGTCGCTGCCTGAGGACTGCCTGCAGGAGGAAGGCCATTAAAGCAGTGATGTCTCTCTTCTTCCTCTAATGCTAACTCTTCAGCTCTTTGCTGATGCGTGCCTGACACCCCCTTAACTTCAGTTTATTGTCTTGGTAAGTAAGACAGGTACAATATCACCAGGAAAGGTTTTAATCAGCAGTATCCAATTGGAAAGGCTATGATGAAATATGGGTTGAGTCTCCAAAACTCCATGTTTCCAGCTTGTCACATTGCTACCCTTAAGAGAATCTGCCAAGATGTGAGCCCTCCAGAACACTGGTAACTGAAATAGAAGACTGCCACCTGACCAGCATCAAAATGAAAACAGAGCCACTCTTGGTCTACATGATCTGATGGGAAAAGCTACTTCATGACTGTGATGGTTTGTATATGCCCAGGGAGTCGCATTATTAGAAGGTGTGGCCCTGTTGAGGTAGGTGTGGCCTTGTTGGAGTAGGTGTGTCATGGTGGGTGTGGGCTTTAAGACCCTCATCCAAGCTGACTGGAAGTCAGTGTTCTGCTACCAACCTCTCAGCTCTGCCTGCACCATGCCTGCCTGGATGGTGTCACGTTCCCACTTTGATGACAATGGACTGAACCTCTGAACCTGTAAGCCAGCGCCATTTAAATGTTGTTCTTAAAAGAGTTGCCTTAGTCATGGTGTCTGTTCACAGTAGTAAAACCCTAACTAATACAATGAGATAGGATAAGAAACACATCTTTTCCTCACAGAAGCCAAAGCCCCCAAATTAGGTAAGTTTCTAGATAAATGTTTAAAAGAATTACCACTAAAATTATTTAACTTTTATTTAATGAGAAATATATAATATTATGTTATTTATCTAAAATATGAAACAAATATTTATCAGTAATAAAACTAATGTGCAAATGAAATTTCCAAGATGTGTTTGATGTTAAATATTCTGTATAATCTGATTTTTTTTAATGCATTGTTAAAGATAATCAGGGTAACTATGTAACTCAGAAGGGAGTGGTTGGGGTCAATGGCGAAAAGAGTAGCTACGAGCATCCATACAAGTTCCATGCCTGCTACAGAAACTGTGCTACCCGAAGCTTTACTACAAATTGTCCACAATAAACAATACTTAAGGGCTACGGATTCAGCTTGATGAGAGGTGAAGTGTGCACTTGGCATGAATGAGACTGTGGGTCTGATCCCTTATACCTAAAAATGGAAGACGAAAGGGGAGAAGAGAAATGTAGAGGCAGAAAGAGAAAGAAGAAAGGAATAAAATAAAATATGAGAAAATTGTTTGATGAAAGTCACATCAATTTGAATTCATTTTCAAGATTATTGACACACAGCCTGTGTACCCACTGTTTGATCTACCACTGTGTCATGTTAATGTTACAAAACTGTATGGAATTTATCATCATGATATTAATATATCTATGCTCAATTTTCATAATTTAGTGCTTATGTTTGTCTACTCAGGTTGTCACATCATTAGCTGCTATAAACTGAGAAAGAGCAGTGATTTTTTTTCATTGTTCTTTTTTATTAATTATTATATTATATTATATTTTGTGTGCATTGGTGTTTTGCCCACATGTATGCTTATATGAAGGTGTCAGACCTTGGTGTTTCAGACAGTAATCAGCTGCCATGTAAGTCTTAGGAACTGAACCAGAGTCCTCTGGAAGAGCAGTCAGTGCTTTTAACCACTGAACCCCTCTTGCCAGCATCCCAATTTTTCATCTTCAGTATCTTATCACCAGGTGAATGAGAAAGAGAGTACGTATCTCCATAATGAAATGACAATAACAGGCTTTGTGTCCTCTCACATCAACCAACTAAAAATTACCAAATCAGGGGAACAATGTTTTGTTTTGTTTTGTTTTGTTTTTTGGTTTTTGGTTTTTGGTTTTTTGTTTGTTTGTTTGTTTGTTTGTTTTTTGTGGCAACTGGAATCCAGGAAGGAGAATGAATCTAAAAGAGAGGAAACATCATAATTCCCAGTAACTATGGCAGCCTGACTGTACTGAAGACCCTGGATGAGTCCCAATGTGCGGAACCTGAGTGGGCCTTGCCAAACTACTGAGTTCAGGGGACAGCTAAAAGCCCAGACATGTTAAGGAGCACCCACCGTTTACAGAGCAGTTTGCTCTCTTTACTACTCTGAAAAACTAGGATCTGTGCATGTGTATGAGAAAACTACCTGTGACTGAGCAAAAGAACCACCAGAGAAGACCAGAAGGAACTATGTTTGACACCCAAAGAGACAGGAAGACAGACAGTACCGGCTTCAGGAAAGTCTTACCTTCTGTAGTGGGTTTTGGTTCTACCAACAAATCAGAAAAAGAATATGCAAAGGATCTATATATCACTAAGAAAATTTGCTCCATTCCAAAGTAATGATGAAAAATATTTGTAGAAAATATTGCTCCACCCCATCCCCCAGCATAAAATTTACAGTATCCAAGATCACCATCAAGAAGGAGGGGAACACACACTCCTTCCTAAATAGGAAACTAAGTAACTGAAACCAGCAGATACCACAGTTAGCGCTGAAGGATTGCAAAAGAGTTACTGAAGCCATAGTTGAGACTTTCAAAATACTAAGAACATGGAATGACGAGGGAAAAAAAAAAACCCAGTCCTTCTAAAATGAGAATTATAATGTACTGAAGGAAAGGCAAAATTGGTGGATTAGAAGTCAATTATAGTCTGGAAAAGTAAGGATTAGTAAACACAAAGATATAGAGGTAGAATCCATGCAAAATAAACATAGAGGAAAAGAAAGTAAGAAAACAGTCATCTGAAGAACCCCTGTGCAACCTAACATGGCTGTCTTCAGAGTACCTGTCGGTGAGGGGCCAGAAGTGCAACCTAACATGGCTGTCTTCAGAGTACCTGTCGGTGAGGGGCCAGAAGTGCAACCTAACATGGCTGTCTTCAGAGTACCTGTCGGTGAGGGGTCAGAAGAGCAGCAGACAGAGACAGAACCAGGAGGAGCCAGGGACATGTTTGAGGCTAGCCGGGTTACTAAGATGTTTTCCCGGGAAAGGAAAGAAAAATGATGCATAATGATTCTGTGCTATGACTCACACTATTAAATTCAAGAAGAATAACAACTGTCCGAGCACAGGAATCATGGAAAAATACCTCATCCTCATCAGGACTCAAAACACAAAGTATGAACATCTTACAAGCAGGCAGAGAGAAAGTCCATGCTGTCCTCGGGGAACACAGGGAAACAAAGGCAGCCATTTCAGTACAAGTCTTGTCAATAGCAGTGCCGGCAAGAAGCTACCACTCCGTCCTGATGTACTTCAGAAATAAAATTGAAAGTCAGGTGCTAGAGTGAATGTTTACAAACCCAGCACTAAGGAAAAGATTTCAAAATCCGGGTCTAATTCTGGGGATATGGCTCATTTGTAGAGCACATCACACCTGTAATGGTCCAGGTCCTGGATTTGATCCCCAACAAAGTAAAATAAGTAGATTAGTAAGTAAATGACTAATGTAAGTAATAAACATTCAAAAATACAGTCACTTTATAGTCTGAAACACTGCGTTTATTCACCTCAAATTATTATTATGTAATATCATATTTTAAAATACCAAATTGTTAGGGACAGGCTCATCACTCAGGAGTTCATGGAATTACTCAAATTAGTCAACTCCCCAGAAGTTAGATAGCACCATCACACTTGTCTTGAAAAAAAAAAAAAATGCATCCCACAGTACCAGCTTCCATTATCCTGCCTCAGGTACAACCTCTCACGTGGGACCCTGATAAGCAAGCGTCTTACCTAGCTTAGTGTCATGCAGTTTTGCACTGCCACCTAAGAAATGTTAAAATAGAAATATTACACAGTGGAAATTGGTCCTGACTTTCTAGGTACACTTGTACTTTTTTTTTTTTTTGCTTTTGCTTTTTACTTAGTACTAAAACCAGTGGCTGTTACGGCTTGCACCAAAGGCTTCAGTCAATGGCGTATACTAGTGGGCACTAGAGGGTTTCAAGCTATTCAAGTCTGAGCACTGTGATTAGGCTTTTTTCCTATAATTGCTGCAAGCTGGTTGGGTTCCTCCATCAGAGACTCCCTATAGGTGGCTCTGTTTGTAATGGTGCCTTCCTCGTCTTTCTAAATTCACTCTCTCTTCTTGAATCTCAGAGCCTGCATGGGGTAACAGCTCTTTGCTCTTGGTAGCTGTAAAGTGGGATGCCATCCCTAGCTGAATTCTTTATATTATGCTCATCTCCTTGTAAAAAGCCCATCTTTTGGCTGTGTTAGATGTATCCAGACTTTAAAAGTTTCAAACATTCTCTCATGTACCTTGTTTTATAGTATACCTTATTCTAATCCATCATCTTTTTTCTGTACTGGAGTCTGAGACAATAGTTATAATTTAAGTTAATAATTTAAAAGGTCTATAACACTTGGCATCTACAATTCTAAATGTTCTAAAATATATTTTTGTAAAATTTTTTTCTTTTATTTAAAGTGTTTTTTTTTTTTTTTTTTACAAATCCACTTTTACTTGTTTGCTTTTCATTATTTTAAATCTGGGAAGTGTGCTGCATCACGCAGACTCTGTGTCCAATGGCCTTTGTAAGAAGGTTGCTTTGGAATTTAGCTTGAACCGTGTCACTGTTCCCGTGGGCTCAGGTTACTTTTCCAGAGATCTGTCTGGTTTTGCCTCCAGGAGACCCTGTATTGATTTTTGTCTATCCACATAAGCACCTCTCTTGTCTAAGTAGAACTGAGTTTCACCTTGGGTATAAACACCTTCATCAGTTCCAGAGACCTTGCTTGTAGCCAGCAAAATGGCCTTGCCCTACAGACTTCCACACACATTTGCTTTTTTAGAAGCCCTGTTCCCAGCAGGCCTCCACAGGTGCCAAGATGGCAGGAAGATGATTAAAAACATTTTACATTCACTTATTTAATGTATGAGTGGGGCGGGACGGTATGCAATGTGCCGCAGGATTCCTATTGAGGACAGAGGAAAATTTCTGGTAGCTGGTTCTCACTTTGTACCACGTGGGTTCTAGGAGCCAGCCCATGGGGGACTGATTGCTGTGGGTCCAAAATTAACACACCCAAAGGCTAAGAATGGAAACATTTGAAAATATAAACAATCACAGCAGCAGCAAGCAAAAGACGTTTCTACACTTTTTCCTTCATGCTAGGGGTTTTGTCACAGTGGCAGGAAAGTGGTGTGGTGATAGGAAGGGAACCTTCATAGTGACAATATTAAATGTGTTGTTTCCATAGCAACACAAACATGACACGATGACAATTTTTGGCATGGGGGTGTAGTAAACAAAAATAATTTGTATAGACTTGCCCAGTGGCTGAATGGATATTCAGGTCTACTTCTCTGTTAATTGGAACTATATGTGACTTCAGATTATTTTATTCTATTTTTTAAGCCCTTTTTAAACACATGTCTGTGTATGCATACGCACATGTGTAAGAGTATGCCTGTCGAGACCACAAAAGGGCACCAGATACCCTCTGGCTGGTGTTACTGATGGTTATGAGCCACACAATGTGGGTGGTGGGACTTAAACTCCAGTCCTCTGCAAGAGCAACAAACCCTTTTAGTTATTGAGCCCCTCAAGGCCCCAGTGGCTCCAGTTTTGAGAAAAGTCCTTTAATATTTTTTAGAATGAGAAATTAAAATTATTTTTAAAATCCTTATATAGTTGCATCATTTAGTAAGCTACTCTAGTACATTAATTTGTTTTTATTAAAATCGGAAGAAAATCTGTATTTTATAGAAAATAAAAGGACTGCTATGGTGGTTTGAATAAAAATGGCTCCCATAGCCTCATAGAGAGAGACACTATTAGGAGTTGTGGCCTTTTTGGGAGTAAGTGTGGTGTTGCTGGGGATGGGTTTTGAGGTTACAGAAGCTCAAACCAGGCTCTTCCTGCTGCCCATGGATCCCAGATGTAGAACTCAAAACTACCTCCCAGCACCATGTCTGCCTACATGCTGCCATGTTTCCTGCCATGAAGATAATGGACTAAACCTCTGAGCTACAAGCCAGCCACAATTAAGTGTTTTCCCTTATAAGAGTTGCCATGGTCATGGTGTCTCTTCATGGCAATAGAAACCCTGAGACAAGTACCAGACAATTACGTGTCGTAATCTCAGCTACCAAATATTAGTGTTAAACTAGTTACCCTTGCCTCATTGTTCAAGCCTCATCCATTAAATGAATTAATGAAAATGATACAGCATATGTTCTTAGCTTTATAAATAGATGTTCTAGTTTGTGAGACTCCTTTATTAATAGTTGACAGAGGAACCAAAACTTATTAAAAAGAATATCTTTAATATGCTAGTGCCAAATTAAATTTCTCAAAACTTATTGAGTTCAGCTTTTCAGAATCAGGAAGAGGAAAAAATGATGGATTTTCTCTGCTCACGCCTCTCTAGTGCCAGATGAGAGATCATGTCTTACGAAGGCCCAAAATTGATCCAACTTACTTCCATATCCTTGGTGGTCACATGAATAATTTGAAATCAGTTGACTAGTACTAGTGGAAGGATATAAGAAAACTGCAGGATGCAAGTTGTTAATCTAGTTTGCCCCTGGTGCTAAATTTTGACCTATGCTCTAATTTATCTTAACCGTATCTTTCTTCAGAATATATTTTTCCCCCAAGCAGTGCTATCCTGTAGCAAACTCCTCCCCTATAAATGTCATAAAGGATCTTATTCTATTACCTTGTAAACTATG
Source organism: Montemys delectorum (assembly GCA_019843815.1). Classification (NCBI taxonomy): domain Eukaryota; kingdom Metazoa; phylum Chordata; class Mammalia; order Rodentia; family Muridae; genus Montemys; species Montemys delectorum. The sequence continues at coordinate 14,653 of JADRCD010213724.1, forward strand.
CTCACAATGTAATCGATTCTCATCATTATTGATAAATTCCCAGTTGACTGCCCCACTAAGACTTAGTGGGCTGCTCAGTGACTATGCAGATAAGTTCAGTCTCTTTAATGATCTGAGCAGTCATGCTAGTTCAATATATTCATGAATTAAGCTGCATCTGTCTTCAGTAAGATTGATAAATGAGCAGCAAAGAGACAAGAGGCATTGGTGCACTCTCCTCATACACAGTACAGAGTGATTTCCAAACTCTGTAATGACTTTAATATTTTCTGCCAGCTTTCTTTCTCCCACTGAGTTGAAGAGATGGAATAAGCTATTTGGAGGCTGCAGATTCAAGGCTTTTGCTTTTATTAACTCAGTATTTCTATTAAAGTTTTTGATAAGCTTAGGTAGAAAATCCAAAATTGGATTTCTCTTACTTTTTCATTAAGAATAAACAATTTTTCTATGTCAAATGATTATCATATGGGCAAGGAACAAAACAGATGATTCTGTTAATGATTTGGTGTTTGAACTATGGAAAATTTAGAACTCTCTATATAAGGTTTTACCACTTGTTAGAGTGTTATTTATCAATTCAAACTGTGAAATTTAAAAAGTAAAAAGGACTTCATCTGGGGCCTTGGGAATCACAATTCAATAGACACAGGTCCAGATAGCTGTGAATCTAATTTCAACGAAGATGGAGGTGAGAGCTCAATATTGAACAAATAGTGTTGATGTGTCTCCAGGCAATACAAATTCTTTTATCAGGAAGCTTCTGTAAGAAGGAGAGATGTGGTTCTAGAATGTAAAACAACAAAAATAAAAACTCTCAAACCTAAAAACTAATGTATATACTCAATAAAATGTCCATAAAACTTGTATCCAATAACCTTTCATTGTATGTCTCTATACAAGAATGCTTACCAGTTAGAGATGCCTGTAGCCAGATGACCAAGTCCACTTTCGTTAGAAGCTACTGGGATTGCACGTAAGTTCTGCTTCCAAATGACTATATTAAAAATGTGATTACAACCACAGCAAGATGAGTAAGCAAGTGAGAGATACCTACTGCCAAGCTGGACTGCCTGAGTTCAAATCCTCAGGGCCCACATCATGGAAGGAGAAAACCAATTTCCAAATGTTCTCTGAAACACTCACACATACATACACACATATACAGGCTCACACACGCACAAATACACATACCTTGTCATATATATGTGCAAACACAAGCACACACACATTACATATATCATACATACACACATCATACATACATCATACATACATACATGCATACATACACAGTGTAAATGTCATTACAGTTCTTCTATTTCGTTGTATAGATCAGATTTTCCCTAGCCCAGAGATCTAATATTCAAAAGTAATAAAATGTGTTTCCTTATTATGTTACCTCTGGCTGGGTTCCTCTGCCACAAACTACCCACCTTGCTATATGGAAACCTCTGAGATACTGAGCCAAACTAACTCTTTCATCTCTTAAGTAGCTTTATAAAGGCATTTGTCCATGTGATGGAATGGGAACTACCCAGAAAAGCAGGCAATAGCTAAGTCTGATCATGTGGTTCTCAAGCTCTTGGAACTTGTTTGTAGGAAGAACTCAGAAAAATAAAGGGACATGTGTAGCAAAAGGCCTACAGTTAGGGGCATGGAGCTTGATGGGTGGTGGTTCTGGAGTTCACATGGCATCAAAGGTTCAGAATGCCAGACACGAAACTGCAGGATTTAACATCTGGCCTCCTTAGTTTTGGCCTTCCTTTGGTCCCTTTCTACTCTGTACCCTGATTCCCTGCTTTTGCAATTAGAGTATTTTTTTTTTTTGGTGCCCCTGGATATTGTAATTAAAAAAAATCAAAGTAGTTCATAAGTAAGAGTTACCTTGAATCTCAAAGCTGAACTCTGTTTACTAGTGCTAGCCACTGAACAGTCAGGGCTCGTACACATTGGCACGTACATGTGTACTCTCCTGTACACCTGTGGGAGAATTTTCTTAATTATACATCTGAAGTGGGAAGACTTACTTTTAATCTGGATCTTTTGAGGTCAGTAGATACATCTTTAACCTAGGCCACATCTTTTGTTGACCTATAATAGATGTGAAAGAAGGAAGCTTGCTCTCTCTGCCTCCTGGCCCTCACTCTCACTTGCATGCCCTTCACTGGCATGAGAGCTTACTTCCTTGGGTTTCTGGCATATACTGAAGACTAGCTAAGACTTTCAGCCTCATGGACCGAAAATTATTGGACCTTCGATTGGTAGACAGCCATTGTCATACTAGCTGAACCCCATCCTGCTGGTGACTCAGACAGGGAGACAGGGACGGGGAGGGAGAGGGAGAAAGAGAGAGATTCATTTTATAGGTTCTTTTCATCCAGAGAACCCTGACTAATACATTACCTTTCTTCTTTTTATGGTATCACATTATTTGAAAGGGAAGGAGCCACAACCTTGAGAGTTTGCAGAAATGTAGAAAGTTCATATTTTAAAACTTGAAGTAGGAGAATTAATAGCACTCAATTCTCTCACAGAGGACCAGAGTTCAGTGTGCAGCACCCACTTGGAAATTTACAGCCATGTGTAAACTCAGGTCTAGAAGATCGGATGCCTTTTTCTGGCCCCTTTGGGTATCAAGTATGCTTGGTGCATATAAAATAAAAATAATTAAACAAAGATTTTAGAAGTTGAACTAAATATATAGACCAAAATAGAGTAATAGTCAATCTCATCTACAAAGTTTTATCCCTTAATTTGCTCTCTGCCTGGAGATGATGCTGTCAACTTTAGAAGTCTCAGTTTTACAGAGGTCATTTTGAACCTAATTATGTACTTTTATATCATAAAGTCACCAGTAACTTTTATGTCATTGGGAAATGACATTTAGTCACATTAAAAAGTGTTAAGCTTATTTCTGAGATAATTCTGAAAGCTTCCTGGGGTATAAATTTAATAGCACTTTATTCACTGAAATACTGAGAAAATTTGGGAAAACCAAAAGAGATTAGGTAAGAAAGCTGTCTAATGAAATAAAAACTTTAGAAATAACATTCTGAGGGCCTTGGCAGAGAACATGAAAGCATTCGTTAGTTTCCTAGAATTAAGACAAGATACAAACCTTGTACCTTGTAAGGAATGTTTGTGAATAATATATTTTATATATCACAACATATTTGGCCTTTAACTGAAACTATCAAGTCTTTAGTTGTAAAATGTGGGGGCTAGAGTCTGAGTCAAGCAGTGTCTGAGTTTTGTTGATACAGTTCTCAGTGGTTAAGATGATACATGGCTCTGTGCACACCTCTTAGGACCTTCAAATGAGTGAAGGAGGCTGAAGTCACTTATAGCCTCGAGCTGACAAGTGGCACTTCAGTAGAACTTTCAATACTGATTTTTATTAAAAAAATAAATCTATCACATTTGGGAAATACTTATTATTTACTTGATTCTAATGCTGCTCTCTCTAGACAACGTGGTTCTTTTTTTTAAAAAAGATTTATTTATTTATTTTATTTATGAGTGCTCTATCTGCATGTACACCCCAATGCCAGAAAACGGCATCAGATCTCATTACAGATGATTGTGAGCCATCACGTGGGTATTGGGAATTGAACTCAGGACCTCAAGGAAGAGCAGCCAGTGCTCTTAACCACTGAGCCATCTCTCCAGCCCGACAATGTGGTTCTCACTGGCATTTTGGTAATGTGAGTTTCTCTTCACAAAAAAGAAAAATATTCATTATGATTCTTCCTAACTCATTGCTTTAACTAAAATTATTTGCTTATTTTTTTTACAGTTACATACATCTGTATAATGTTATTTTAATTGTACCTGAACCATTGCTCCATTGCCTCCTCTGCTCCCTTTTGCTAGACTCTGTCTTCCAATTTACTTTAGTACCTCTTCTACTTTCTTGTGGTGAATGTTCATGTGTGTGTGTGTTTGTGTGTGTGTGTGTGTATGTGTGTACATGTCTCACTATGTTTCATTGCACAAGAGGGTATTTCCTAGATCATGGACAACCCACCACTGGCAAATTCACTGAATATAATGTCTCTCCCTCCTCTGACAATCACTGGCTGTTAAACCTGTATTTGCAAAATATATTCAGAACTCAAGAAAACCAGGATAGTATGTACAAGCTCTCACAGCCCAGAGGCATAGAGAAGTCAAAATTGCCACCACATTTTTGTAAAGAGAAGACCTTTAGGGGCAAACCGTCAAGGAAGGAGTCTGCCTGCCTGATTGAGTGGGTAGCGTTGGGGAAGGAAAAGCTGAGTGTGCACAGACAAACGGAAGCTTCCGGGGCAAATCGTGTTATGGTCACTGTGGAGGATTTTGAACTTGGGATTTCCAAGGTCTTTTTCCCAGTCAGCAGACTTCTTTTGTACATGCTCATTATTTGACCTGCTGGCTTTAGGCGAACCATGAGTGGATTCTGGAGTTACCTCCGAAGGTAATTTAAGAACTTTATTATTCAAAGAAAGAATCCTGGCCTTAGCCAGCTTTAATGATAAGGCCCTGAAGAGTGGCCCTGGGGTGATGCTCATATAATCAGCAGGATTTTTACCTTCTCCTTGCCTTGCTTCAAAATTCTCCTTTCCTCACGAAGGAAAGTAAAGAGTAATTACTAATGCACATAGAAAAGCTCTAAGTTTTATCTGAGGAGTGGAAAGGCTTGGGCCAAGTAAAAGAGACTAGAACTTGTTAATGGAGTGAGCAACTGACTTAAGAAGACGAAGGAGTTAACACTTCTGCTAACTGCTAGGATGTGGTAACTGTCTTGAGTAGGGCATCTACTTAAACATATTCCTGTGTGAGATATGGATCTGTATAGACACCATTTTTTTTTTTTCAGAAACACTATGGTGCCACTCCATACTAACAGAGTACCTGGTCACTTCCTTCTATTATTAGAGGAGGAAGGAACAGAAAGACATATTTCATACATTTTTGAAAAAGGAGAATGGAGAAAAGATTTAATTTTACTTTCAGTGGTGTATGAGTTAGGCTTACGGGTTGCTGTGATGAAACACCATAGCCAAGAGCATCTTGAGGACAAAAAGGGTGATTTCATTCACAGTTCTGAATAAGAGTTCCTTATCAAAAGCAGTGAGGGTCAGGACTCAAGCAGGGCAGGAGCCTGGAGGCAGGAGCTCACACAGAGGCTATGGAGGGGTGTCCCTTACTGGTTTGTTCCTCTGCATTCTTCTAGAACACAGCTTCTGTGTCCAGACTCTAAGGAAACACTTCCCAGAAGATTTCACCTCAGTCATGTTTTGGCCTTCTTAATCACTGCTTATTTCTTAGGTTCAGCTGACCAGCATCGATTATCCCAGTAGACCAAAGGATTTTCTTCAGTTGTTCTGGCTTCTTGTTAATCACAGCTGATTCTTCAACTCCATTCAACCTGAACCACATATTCTCAGCTCAAAACAGCAAACAGCCCTGATAGAATCTTTAATTGTTTTTCAAATTCCCCTCTGAACTTCATAAGGCAGGCCCTCCATCATTTCCATAGCTGTCAACACTCATACCTTCCAAACTGCCACAGTAAAGCTCGCCAAGCTTTGCACATTCAATGGTTTTATAGCTCATTGTTCCAAAGACCTTCCACCGTCCTCCCAATATGACACGGTCAGGTCTGCCACAGCAATAACAGAAAGCAAAATAGAAGTTGAAACCAATTGAAAGTTGGGAAGTTTTGGCTACAGGAAGACTTTTGATGCAGTGTATGTGATTGAGTTGGGCCATGCAAAAAGTCCTAGACTAGAGGAAAAAGAAGGCAAGGGTTTTTAGGTAAGGCTTAACTAAACACTGATAGTGTTCAGGGGCCTTTCACACAAGCCCTGCTTACAAAAGCCTGAGAAAATATGCTAATGCAGCCGGGAAACTAGCAAAACTACAGTTATGGTAGTTGTTGAGGCCTGGTAGTTTCAGCTCTTAGGGACACACACTGATTACAAGGGTGGATGATGTGGGTTCTCATTTTGAAGACTAAACTTTCAAGAAAATCACTGACCTCCACAAAAAAAAAGAACTTATTTGTTTGTTTATTTATTTATTTAATTGTTTACCTTGGAAAATGCTTGCATAAGCTTTAGATTTGATAAAAATGAGTTCAGGTAATTCCAGGAAAGGCTTATGTCAATTTTATTCCTCAAGGATTAACAGGAAATCCATTTCCCTTAAGACAGGTGAAATGCAAAAAATTCGAGAGGCAACAACAAAAAAGCTTTTAAAGCTACCTCTGCAGATGACTCTTTCTGAATGATTGACAGGGGTTCCAGCTGGCTCTGTTAATCCCCATTAACCAAAAGCCTTGAATTGTGCTGTTGCCATATGCTAACTCTGAAGCAAACTGCGTCATAGCTTCATTTCACCATGATCAAATGTCTCCTTTTCTCTCTAAACTCTCAAATGGATCTCAGGGGAAAAAAATCTGAAGTTTCAGTGCTGGCCTCAACTCAGAAACACCTCAAAATGTGCCCTCGATCTATAGTGAATTTTGTTTGTCTTTTTAAAACATTTATTCTCATCTTATTTCTGTGTATGCTTGTGTGTCTTTCTGAGCATCTGCCCAGCAGTGTGTGCTTGTGTCTCTGAAAGCCAGCTGAGGGTGTTGAATGCCCTGAAGATGAAGTTATAGGTGGTTGTGAGTCACAAGGCGTGGGCTCTGGGACCTAAAGTCTGGTTCCTTGGAAGAACAGCAGTCAGGAAGTAGAGGTAGTTGGATCAGAAGCTCAAGGTCACCTCCTCATCCACAGAGAGTGCTGAATTGACTGGAACACAAGTGAAGATCAAAGGACAACTTTTCTCATCTTGTTCTCTCCTTCCACCTTTTTGTGGGTTCTGTGGGCTCAAACTCATGATGCCAGGCTCACTTGGCAAGATCCTTTATCTCCCTGAGCCACCTCACTAGCCAGATTATTGTTTTCTTTTGAAAGAAAGTGTGTAACACTTGGTACCTGATTGACTATAGAGAAGAACCTTCTTTCTACGTTGGCAATCTCTTTGTTCACTCTTTGTATCACAATCTCTTGCAATGCTTGTGTAATAATAGGTTATTTTCTACCTCCTGTACATTTATGTAGTGGTTTCCAGAACTAAGCGAGTTGGGGGCTATTTTTATTAATGTTGTGGTTGTTATTATCTCTCTTTAACAGGAGAAAATGATCTTCAGAGAATCAGGGGTCCTCATTGGGTTGTGATCCCAGAAGGCGATATAAATACAAGGCTAAGAAGCAATGCCCATTTCAGCAATGAGCATTTGAAAAGATGTATGTGACTCATTCATAGGAGAAATTCGTACTGAATTACTCTCTTTGGGCAAGAATAATTTCCCTGTGGCCTCCTGAAGTTTTGTCACAATAGACTGGCAAAACTCAAACAGGAAAGAAGGCCAGTATGTTTATTAACATGCTGTGCTGGAGAAGCATCACAAGATTGTAATTACCCACCAGCCCAGCATAATTCTCAAGCTCACATATCCTCACATTTTAATCTACTGGTGAGGCAAACAATGGGGAACACAAACACTTTTGAGAGGCTCCGTGGAGAAAAGAAGCCAGCAGTGGGCTTCTGTGTTGATATCCATCTAACCTATGTTAATTTTTTGTCTTCGAAAGTCCTAAAATTTCAAGACATCTGGAAAGAGCTCTCCTAAGCCGAAAGGGTGCTATTGGATCAGAAAAACTGTTTGTGCCTTTTAGCTTTTGTTTGTTAGTTAACTAGGTGCATAGATGTATTGTTTTCATGAAAGGACGGCTTTTGAAAGTCTCTGTGTTCGCAGAAGTCCTACTGTCACTTTCTGTTATCAACGCAAAAGTGAGCCAAAGAGACAGGCTTGGAATGGGCTAGCTCAAGTCTCTCTCAGTATTAAACGGCTATATGGTTTATCCTTTTAGAAGAACATTTAAATTTTCTATGGGGGCCTGAATGGATGTGTTGAGTGTGGGAAGATGAGGGACTATATATTTAAGTAAAAGGGTAGTAAAGAAAAAAGTGAAAGTTGTTAGGAATGAGACATGTACTCTTAATCCTCCCAACACATGCACACAAAACACAAATAATAGTAAGATAACAATAACAATAACAATAACAATAACAATAATAATAATAATAATAATAAAATAATCAAGGGCTCAGTTTACAGTGACTGGTTCAGTTTGCAGCCAAATCCAACAATCTAAGTTAGTTCCTGGCTTCCACATGATGGAAGCAGCAAATGGATTCCTTCAAGCCATCCACTGCCCTCCACATGCACACACCTTTATACATACACACATGCACTCACACGCCTACATACATACACACATGCACACGCCTACATACACCTACATACATACACATCCATGCACACAATAAACAAAAAGAAAAACAAGCACTATTCACTCATTGGGGAACAGGAATGGACAGCACTATCGCCCCCATGGGAGAGTGACCATGTGTATGAACTGGCTTTATCTTAAGGGAAAAAACGGTCTTTCGTCTTTCTGGCTGGCGGTGTCTTTGTAAGCCATGGTAGAGTGTGAGGAGACTGTGTTCCTCCCTTCCTGGACAGTGGGGCCAGTTCCTCTCCTCCAGGGTGATCCATTCCCAATAAATGTTTCCAACTGCTCTTGAGAAAGACAGTTCTAGGTCCAAGGCCTAGGAAGAGAGTGAGTTAGCTGTAGAAATAATTGCCTTTAGCCCTAAGGACAGTGAGAGAAGTCCCTGTTTTACATTACCCATCTCTATCCTCTGCATTGGATGGATCCCTGGTTTCACTTTCCACCTCCAACTGTCTTACACCGTGAAGAGACCTCATCTTCCTTCTTCCAGTACGTAAGGGTAGTGTGCTGGATTTTGCTGATATGGAGGAAAAGGTACAGTTGCACACTCTTCTGACTTACTTTCTAAATTTGTGAAGCTTATTTTATGTTTCTTTGTAATACAAATATGATTGTGGCTCCAAGGTTGTATATATTCCTTGAATCTGAAAAACATACTTCTGCTGACTACATCAACTGTTTCCTTAAAACTTAGGAACAGTTATTAGACACTTATTTTACTTAGAATGAAATAAATACATGTAAGCCACTGGTGTTAAATGTATCATAAAATATTAGTAACTGATAAAAAGCGGCATGAGAGAAATGAAAAACTTCAACAGTGAGAAGAAACCTCTACGTTTGCACTAGAAATTGATTAGAAAGAAGCTCAATGCAAAGTCGACTGTAGAGCAACAAAGCTTGGTTAAACGCAGCTTTTCCTGAACTCCCTCAGCCCCCTGAGTGTGCTTCTCAACGTACTTCCTAGTAAACTGATACATTTTACTTCCAAGTAAACTCAACATTCTGCAAGAACCTTGCTATCTGTTTATCCAGAACCCCAGTGAACCTTAACATCTGATCAGGTTTTTTTCCTCTGCCTTACAGAAGGTGTCTGGTCAGCTTGGCTGCTCACAGCAGAAGCCTTCCAGGCTCATTAGTCATACTTACTCTGTGATGCAGCCACTTTGTAATTTTCCAGTCACTGCACATCCTACCCCTTTCCTTGGCTCTTCACGTTGAATTCAGAATTGAACACAGTTTTAAACTAAAGCCCGTCCCTCTATACTGCAGTCATTTTTGAATTAAAACATGTTTTTACCACATTACCATTTTTCTTGAGTATCTGCTTACAGCGTATCTGGATTTTATTTCTGTGTTTACCCTTTGTTAATTGCTCTTGTGCCATGGGAAGCCCTGTCTGAAAAATTAAAATGTCAGAGCCAGACAGCGCAAGGCACATAGTAGATCCTCAGGAAAGAATTCTCATTTTTCTCTTATTTCAAGAACTCTAATCAGTGGCCAAGTTAGGATAAAAGTTACAATCTAGTCTCATCGCTCCCTATCCTGTGTCTACGAGTCCTAATAAAAGATGTAAGCTATTCATATTAATAAAAGGTTAAAAACTTTACAAGTTGGGCTAATGTAAATAAAGACATCCAGTTACTTTCATGTTCGTGTGTGTGTGTGTGTGTGTGTGTGTGTGTGTTAGCAAATGAGTCCAAGGTCTGACACATGCTAAGCACATACCGTACTACTGAGCTACGCCTCAGCTGACTTAATCTTAATTGATAAAACTAGAGAATGTATTTAAGGAATACACTGTTTACATTTTTTTTTTATTTTTACACTGTAACTTTCATTTGCTGATGTGCAATGGCTTAATCCAAAATGTCCTTTATTCGCCAATTCTGTAGAAGTTTTAGCACTCAAAAGATTATCTAAAGTACAGTTTAGGAGCTGGAGAGATGGTTCAGTGGTTAAGAGCACTCATTGCTCTTCCAGGGGACCTGAGTTCAGTTCCCAGCACTCATACTGGGCAATTCACAGCTTCTTGTAACTCTAGATTCTGATACTTAGTCTGACCTCCATGAATACCTGCACACACATAGGCACCCATTCACGGTAAGACTAAAAATAATAGAAAACTAAATATTTAAAATATAGTTTATTAATTTATATTCATGTTTGATTAGGTAAGATTATTGTAAGAATGTGTACCATGGAGGAGGGGTGGTACAAAACTAATTCTTTAATTGGTATTAAATGACCCTGAGACCTGGTGTTCTTCACAGTGGCTGTTTTTGAAAACACAGAAGATGCGTGGCTGGAATGATTTTGATTTTGAATAATCTTTCCTAGGTAATTCTGTGCTTCATTGTGCTGGTCTGGCCTTGTTCACTTGTGCACAAGATCATCATCTAACACAACTCATTCTCAAGCCTCTCAAACTGCAGCAAGGAGCCACGGGGCACAGAAGTAGAAGCATGTGGCCTCCACTGCCAAATTGCCACTGCAGATTGGCTTGTATGTAATCTGTTTTCAAGGCTGCCCATCTACACATGTATTCAGAGTCAAGCAATTAAAAGTCACCACCTGAATGAAATAGCGATTAGTGGTCTATCTCTAGAAATGCCAGAAGCTGAATAGCAAGAGGAGAAAAGCAACACTACTTTTTGATCTGTCTTGTGAATATTAAATGAAAAGAAATGGAAATGAGAAGAAACTAGAGATTCTTTTATTTTTGTTGTATTAGGTAATATATTATATTCTGATGCCAGGGAGTGAGACACGACCATATTTAAGTGATGAACAGAAAGGAGAAAAAAACAATTGGTGTGATTAAAAATGTATAGTCAATCATATGTTATAGAACAGATTATCCTTTTAACTGAAAATAATTTTATTTAATATCATTGATAAAAGTAAAAACCAGGGCTGATGTATAGATAGAGTACCTACCTACAACATTCAAGACCTTAGAATCCAGTTCTCCATACCAGTCTGGGGTGATAGCTCAGCTGGTCGTGTTTGCCTTGCAAGTGTGAGGACTTGAGTGTTTTCCCTCAAAGACTACTTTTAAAAAGCTGAGTGTGGTAGAGTTTTCTTATAATCCCACTTACATTCTTATAATCTCCCCCTGGAAAGGGGTAGCCAGGTAGATCTCTGGACTTTACTGGCCTAGTCTTCTTATCAAATCCTAAGCCAAAAAGAGAGCTGGTCTCAGAAAACAAGGTGGGCCTGAGAATTTGCAGATGAACTCATTCTCTGACTTCTACATGAACACACACACACACACACACACACACACACACACACACACACACATTATCTGAATGGGGTGATACATGCCTTTATTCCCAGTACTTTGGAGACAGTGAAGGTAAAATCACTCTGCCCTACTACTTAGACATATTGTTTTGCTTTTCTCAAAACATTCCTAGAGAATTTAGCTAAGAGTTTAGCATGCTCTATATTGATATGAGAACCTCTTTGGTTTCAGTTGCTTTTAGAGAGCCAAGTCCTTAGCTGGAGCAGTAGAGTTGTTTGGGATCTGATGACAATTAAGAACATTGAAAGGACTGCTGAATTAGGTCCTATCAGTGTCACATGTCCAAAAACGAGGGAAATTACTTAGAAAATGGCATATTGTGAGTCTTCTATGATTCAGACATCTTGTCATGCCAACCAAAATGACAAGATTAGCCAATGTAAAATCTCTTTGCAGAAGCACTGTAAGACTCTGTCGAGCCTTACCTTACCAGAGACCCCCTGGGTGAACCACATGGAGCATGGATTGATGTAAAAAGCAGGAGGATTTTTATTGTTCCAGTGCACTGGGGTCGTCCCAGACCCTACGGAAAGATGGCGACTCTGCACAACTTGTTCAGTGATCTTTTATACAATTTTCAGAGCAGCAGCCGTTAGACACAATGTGATTGGCAAAACAGTGTGCCTTTTTTAAACTGATTGGTCTTCAAGGAATGAGGTGGCAAGGACTTCCCTTGTCTGAAGGTGGGCAAAGGTCTGCTCTGCCCAATGTGTTGCCACCCGCAGGTTGGTTCTCACCTTGTGGTCTGACGAATGTTAATTAGCCTCTCCCTTCTGGAGGAGCAAGTGTTCCACCACCTTCCCAAAGTTTCTGAGCTGATCTTATTAAGCTCCACGGAAATTCCTGGCCTCCCAGTGTTTTTCTGAGATGTTCCTGTTTACTCGGTTCTCACAGAACCAAGGAACATGATGACTGCATAGATATCACACTGGAATAAGAGTTTTGAGTCTGATCATCAATGCTTAAACAATACCTGTACCCATTCTCCCATGCAGGAGAAAGTGAAATATATAAATCTGTGGGTTTCTGCTCTGATGATGGTGTAGAACTATGGTAGCATGTAGTGGTAACCATGCAAAGAATTTTTGATGGGTGGGCTGGAGGAATATCTCTGGACTAGAGTTTTTGTGTGCACACAGTCCTGGGTTTGATCCTGAGCAGTTCAGAAAATAAAAATGGTAATTAATGAAGAAGAACACAATAGTCTGTGATCTTTAAGGTTTTTTTTGTCAAAAAGATAAGTATTTTTCTATTACTTTCATATATATATGTATATGGAAATTAAAATAGTAAAAATGAATATTCACTTAATATGCTGAAATTTAAAAAGAAAACTTTAAAAATGGTGATTATTAGTGGATTCCTCCCTCACATAGTGATTTTATCAATTATTTGGGAATTCCATACAATGCACACTATCACACCTGATTTCCATTCCTCCCAGGTTCATCCTCTAACCCTTGTACCCTTGTACCCCCCACAAAAGAAAAACAAATACACCTAGTCCATTTTGTACCCAGTGTCCAGCACCTTAAAGAAAACTGAGTCCCTCTCCACCACCCTGCCAGAAGCCATCAACTTTGAAGAGTTACACGACAGTATATTTATCACAATTTTAAGGTCTCCTGTTTTGTTAGCTTCCTGTTCTGTTTTTTGTTTTTTATTTTTTGTTTTTTTTTTTGTTTTTTTTTTTTTTTTGGCAGGAGGTGGGATAAAGTCACAGATGCCTTCAAGGTCTCTCATTCTCAATTAAGACTCCGCAGGCATTGATCTCACTGCAAAAGAAGTTTGCTTGCCATAATAGCAAGCAGCAGCACTGACCACAGACATCAACCTGGCATCTGTCAGCAGCATGAACCATAAATGTCTTTTGAGGAGGCTTAATCCAACACATGAACTGGACTTCATCTCAGATAGCTTGTTGTCTCTGGGAGCCAGGGTGATTGTTCGTCTGGGTACTGAGGATCGGGCAGAATCTGTGTGAGCTCCAGGCTGCTGCACACCTTTTGCTGGCCCATCAACAGGCTCCTTTGTCCAAAGCAGCCAACTTCCCATACGAATGCTCCAAATACCTATTGCCACCATCCTCTCTCCATCCTGTGTGCTCCTCTGTTCTACCATATTTCCTGTCCCTCGATAGCACATTCATTTATTAAAGTGGCATAGCAAAATGAAGTGTGACACACAGTGTATTTTTTTGCTCAAACAGCTTTAGTTTGCAATTTGCAATCATGCAAATATTTATTCCAACAAGTCATTGGTCTGGTTCTAAGTTTCTGGTTTCTGAAGCATCAAACATTCTGGAGACTCACCTCAGTGAGCCTGTTGTTGTCCAGAGTCAGGGTGATCTTTCTGGAGCTGATTGATGCCACCTGTTTAGTCTTAGCAAGCAGCAACAGGTGGGTAGGGCTCAGTGGTGTCCTGGGCCTCCCAGTGGCCCAAGGACTGGCCTTACTTGTTAACAATGTGTTCCTTTGTCCAAAGAAGCCATGCTCCCATACTACCTCTGCCCAGGGCTCTAGATCCACTTCTCCCTGTTGAGTGTGGCTTTGCTCTGACATATTTTTTTCTAATTCTATGATACCACTATTTAAAAACTTATTCCTATAGGACTTGCCTTTAAAAACAAACAAACAAACAAAAGTTGTTTCAGAGATACAGTGCACCCTGCAGACTCATCCACATCTGCCAAGTCTCCCCTTGAAGCTTCCATGTCTTGGTCTCTCAGGCTTCTTGCAGGAAGAAGCCCAGTGGGTACTGACATCTATTAATGTGTTTTATTTCTTTAGGAAAACATCAGGAGTAGATCGAACTGAGTTGGGTCTTACCATGGCATATAACTTCTTATTGAAGAATGAGACAAAGTCAGCACTTTTTATGCCTTTGAGAATTGTCACATCTCCTTCTGTATTTGACGATATAGTGGTGGTCATGATCATGATGATTAATTATTCTGTGTGCATGTGCACACACGTGTGTTGCATTTAATATGTGTGTGAGAACAAGTGCCCTCATGCCAACGCATACATTTGGAGGTCAGACAAGTGTCAGGAGTTGGTTCTCACCTTCAGGCCTGCCGAGGCAGCGTCCTCCTTGTTTCCAGTGTTGTGTATAATACTCCAGGATAGCTCGCCCATAAGCATTGGGGTGAATTTTTTTATCTCTGTGATCTGTATTTCCTTGGGTGTGCTAAGATTAGAGATGCACACATGGCTTAAGGCTGTCACCGTTTCTTCTCTTTCCTCTCCTTCCTTTGTTTCTCTTTCTGAGTTATGGGCTTATTTTGTTGCCCTGGCTAGTTTTAAACTCATGATCTTGCTCCTTTAATTTTAGGATTAGTGGGATAATAAGGGTTTGTCATCAAATGAAGTGGAAATTTCTAGTTTCTTAACAACTCAGTTGTGTTGCATGATGTTTTTCTGGAAGCTGTCTTGTGACAGGGTTTGTGACGTTTTGCTGAAAACAGACACTTAAGGGGCATGTGATGTTTAGAAAAAATATAAATGGGATCCCACAAACAGTAAGTTGCTGCACTGTGCAACACTTTGCATCTTTGCTGGTCTTCTCTTGTCTTCCCTGGTCTTCACTTTATAGAGAGAAACTCACCAAAGAACTTCTTGTGGTATTCCAGCAGATTCTGGCCACTCCTGTTGACTCATGCCAATTTGGCAGCGTCTTCTCATTTCTGCTGGATCATACCACTGTTGCTGATTCATATTTGGTGTTTGTTATTGAACTGGATTGCTGGTATCCTGACAATGAAGAGTGGAATCACCCCAAGGAACTACTTCTAAACAAGTCCATGACACTTTTTTCCTATTAACACTCCTTTCCCCCTACCTCTGGTCAGTGTGCTAGAAGGGAGGTTGAAGCATTTAAGAACTCAAAATAAAGTAAGTTTTGAAAATACCTAAGCCTAAGGTAATGTTTTTGCCAGAATCACATTGTCTGTGCCTGTCACAATCATTTTCCTCATTTATATTAGTAAGTTCATCTTACTGATTTCCTCTGGATGTGGAATCTTTAAAACAGCAGGACTGTCAAAAGATTGTTTCTTCCATAGCTCTGTTCATATTTAATTTGAATTTGATATAGTTTTATCTTATGTTTCTTCCTGCATATGGGTCTTTGCTGCCCAATTCGCTCTTCTCTTCTGTTTTTTTCTTCCCTTGACTGCCACCACTTTCTTTTTCTACCATATGCTTTCATTGAGAGACAAAGAGGCAATCCAACTGCTTCCATTGTTGTCCAAGCAGGAACTGAATAGCAGATACCTTGAGTAGTCACCTACAGCCTTCTAATGGCAAGTGTGATTGATGAGTGTGTACGTTGCACATCTGCTCTCTCAATAGCATCTGTAGGCTAAAGAGCCAACAGGGATATTTGCAGTTTACCTAATTACTCACTATTAATATATTGTGGTAACTGACATTTTAGTTGATAGGTAAGGAATTTGTAATGCTTAATAAGTTGTGATAATTTAAAATTCACCTATGTCAGACTGACTGTGTAACATACCAGGATCCAAAGAGCTCACCTTGGGACTGTCCTGAAGAACAGATATGTAAACAGGAGAATTCTTGATCACTCTTAGCTATACAGTTTTTTTTTATTTTTAATTTATTTTTATTAGATATTTTCTTTATTTACATGTCATATGATATCTCCTTTCCTAGTTTTCCCTACAAAAGAAAAAAGAAAATAAAAGAAAATTTAAAAAAAGCAAAAAACAAAAACAAAAACAAAAAATACCTGTTCCCTCCCCCCTCCCCCTGCTCACTAATCCACCCTCCCCCAATTCATGTCCCTGGCATTCCCCTACACTAGGGCATAGAACCTTCACAGAGCCAAGGGCCTCTCCTCCCATTAATGACTAACTAGGCCATCCTCTGCTACATATGCTGCTGGCACCATGAGTCCCATCATGTATACTCTTTGATTGGTAGTTTAGTCCCTGCGACCTCTGAGGGTACTAGTTAGTTCATATTGTTGTTCATCCTAAGGAGCTGCAAACCCTTCACCTCCTTGGGTCCTTTCTCTAGCTCCTTCATAAGGGACGGTACTTAGTCCAATGGATGGCTGTGAGCCTCTACTTCTGTATTAGTCGGGTACTGTCAGAACCTCTCAGGAGACAGCTATATCAGGCTCCTGTCAGCCAGCACTTGCTGGCATTCACAACAGTGTCTG
>JADRCD010213724.1:31582-49082 GCA_019843815.1 Montemys delectorum
TCAGGCTCCTGTCAGCCAGCACTTGCTGGCATTCACAACAGTGTCTGGATTTGATGATTGAATATGGGAAGTATTCCCAGGTAGAGCAGTCTCTGGATTGTCCTTCCTTCAGTCTCTGCTCCATAGTTAGTCTCTCCAACTCCTTCCATGGGTATTTTGTTCCCCCTTTTAAGAAGGAACAAAATATCCATCCATTTCCCTAAGAATTTCATAAATTCATTGTTTTTAATAGCTGAGTAGTACTCCATTTTGTAAATGTACCACATATTTTCTGTATCCATTTCTCTGTTGAGGGACATCTGGGTTGTTTCTAGTTTATGGCTATTATAAATAAGGCTGCTATGAACATAGTGGTGCATGTGTCCTTATTACATGGAACATCTTCTGGGTATATACCCAGGAGTAGTATAGCTGAGTCCTCAGGTAGTACTATGTCCAATTTCCAGGGGAAACACCAAACTGATTTCCAGAGTGGTTGTACCAGCTTGCAGTCTCACCAGCAATGAAGGAGTGTTCCTCTTTCTCCACAACCTCTCCAGCATCTGCTGTCACCTGAGTTTTTTATCCTAGTCATTCTGACTGGTGTGAGGTGGAATCTCAGGGTTGTTTTAATTTGAATTTCTCTGATGACTAAGGATGTTGAACTTTTCTTTAGGTGCTTCTCAGCCATTTGGTATTCGTCAGTTGAGAATTCTTCGTTTAGCTCTGTACTCCATTTTTAATAGGGTTATTTGGTTCACTGGAGTCTAACTTCTTGAGTTCTTTGTATATTGGATATTAGTCCTCTATCAGATATAGGATTGGTAAAGATCTTTTCCCAGTTTGTTGATTGCTGTTTTGTCCTATTGACAGTGTCTTTTGCCTTACAGAAATTTTGTAATTTTATGAGGCCCCATTTGTCAATTCTTGATCTTAGAGCATAGGCTATTGGTGTTCTGTTCAGGAAATTTTCCCCTGTGCCTATGTACTTGAGGATCTTCCCCACTTTCTTTTCTATTAGTTTCAGTGTATCTGGATTGATGTGGAGGTCCCTGATCCACTTGGACTTGAGCTTTGTACAAGGAGATAGGAATGGACTGATTTGCATTCTTCTACATGCTAACTGCCAGTTGAGCCAGCACCATTTGTTGAAAATGCTGTCTTTTTTCCACTGTATGGTTTTCGCTCCTTTGTCAAAGATCAAGTGACCATAGATGTGTGGGTTCAATTCTGGGTCTTGAATTCTGTTCCATTGATCTATCTGCCTGTAACTGTACCAATGCCATGCAGTTTTTATCACAATTGCTCTGAAGTACAGCTTAAGATCAGGGATGGTGATTCCACCAGAAGTTCTTTTATTGTTAAGAATAGTTTTCCCTATCCTAGGTTTTTCGTTATTCAGGATGAATTTGCAAATTGCTCTTTCTAAGTCTCTGAAGAATTGAGTTGGAATTTTGATAGAGATTGCATTGAATCTGTAGATTGCTTTTGGCAAGATGGCCATTTTTACTATATTAATCCTGCCAATCCATGAGCATGGGAGATCTTTCCAGCTTCTGAGATCTTCAATTTCCTTCTTCAGAGACTTGAAATTCTTGTCAAACAGATCTTTTACTTGCTTAGTTAGAGTCACATCAAGGTATTTTATATTATTTGTGACTATTGTAAAGGGTGTTATTTCCCTAATTTCTTTCTCAGCCTATTTATCTTTTGTGTAGAGAAAGGCCACTGATTTGCTCGAGTTAATTTTATATCCAGCTACTTTGCTGAAGTTTTTTTTTTTTTTTTTTTTTTTTTTTTTTCTTTTTTTTTTTTTGTCAAGTTTAGGATTTTCTGGTGGAATTTTGAGGTCACTTAAGTATGCTATCATATCATCTGCAAATAGTGATCATTTGACATCTTCCTTTCCAATTCATATCCCTTTGATCTCCTTTTGTTGTCTAATTGCTCTGGCTAGGACTTCAAGTACTATATCGAATAGGTAGAGAGGACTGGGCAGCCTTGTCTAGTCCCTGATGGTGGGATTGCTTCAAGTTTCTCTCCATTTAGTTTGATGTTGGCTACTGGTTTGCTGTATATTGCTTTTACTATGTTTAATTATGAGCCTTGAATTCCTGATGTTCCCAAGACTATTATTATGAAGGGATGTGGATTTTGTCAAATGCTTTCTCAGCATCTAATGAGATGATCATATGGTTCTTTTCTTTGAGTTTCTTTATATAGTGAATTACGTTGATGGATTTCCATATATTGAACCATCCCTGCATCCCTGGGATGAAGCCTACTTGATCATGATGGATGATCATTTTGATGTGTTCTTGGATTCGATTTGCAAGAATTTTATTGAGTATTTTTGAATAGATATTCATAAGAGAAATTGGTCTGAAGTTTTCTTTTGTTGTTAGGTCTTTCTGCGGCTTAGGTATAAGACCAATTGTGGCTTGATAGAATGAATTGGGTAGAGTACCTTCTATTTCTATTTTGTGGAATAGTTTGAGGAGTATTGGCATTAGGTCTTCTTTGAAGGTCTGCTAAAACTCTGCACTAAACCCATCTGATCCTTGGCTTTTGTTGGTTGGGAGACTATTAATGACTGTTTCTATTTCATTAGCAGATATGAGACTGTTTAGATTGTTGATCTAATCTTGATTTAACTTTGCTACCTGGTATCTGTCTAGAAAATTGTCCATTTCATCCAGGTTTTCCAGTTTTGTTGAGTATAGGCTTTTTGTAGTATGATCTCATGATTTTTTGGATTTCCTCAGTGTCTGTTGTTATGTCTCCATTTTCATTTCTGATCTTGTTCATTAGAATACTGTCTCTGTGCCCTCTAGTTAGTCTGGCTAAGGGTTTATCTATTTTGTTGATTTCTTAAAGAACCAGTTTCTGATTTGGTTGATTCTTTATATAGTTCTTTTTGTTTCCATTTGTTTGATTTCATCCCTGAGTTTAATTATTTCCTGCCGTCAACTCCTCTTGGGTGAATTTGCTTCTTTTTATTCTAGAGCTTTCAAATGTGCTGTCAAATTGCTGGTCTATGCTCTCTCCAGTTTCTTTTTGGAGGCACCTACAACTGTTAGTTTTCCTCTTAGGACTGCTTTCATTGTGTCTCATAAGTTTGGGTATTTTGTGGCTTCATTTTCATTAAACCCAAGAAAGTCTTTAATTTCTTTATTTCTTCGTTGACCAAGTTATCATTGAGTAGAGTGTTGTGACGCTTCCCCTTGTATGTGGGCTTTTTATTGTTTATGTTGTTATTGAGGAACAGCTTTAGTCCATGGTGATCTGATAGGATGCAAGGAATTATTTCAATCTTCTTGTATCTGTTCAGGCCTGATTTGTGACCAATTATATTTAGCCATACAATTTTATCGAGCATCTAATGCACCCTCTAACCAAAAGGACCACACTGACAAACAATCAGGGCTATCTCATGCCTGCATTGATTATCAAATGAAGTACATGACAGCAGTCATAGGTCATACATGTAGCTCTGATATTTTCTATGTGGTAGAAATGAGAAAAGCTGCATTGATAACAGGTAAGAATGGACACATTACTAATGTTCTAATTAGAAGATTGAAATGTAACCAGATTTTTATTTAGTAAACTGAATTACATATCACACATTAGGAACCCCACTTTTTAAAAGTTTCAAAAACTAGGGTCTAAGTTTAAAACAAGTGACATATAATTTCAAAGCTTTACTCAGATTGTAGAAACAATGTCTTTCCTTTAAAGACTGTGCATTTGGAGTTCTGTGACAAGAAGTTGTTTTATCTTTCTCACTTGGGATAATGGAACTCTCACTCTCAGAAAGGTGATAGAATATGTGTCTTCTCTTTCTTTAAGTTGGAGTTTGTATAGCAATTTTTGAGAGCTGTCCAAAGGAACACATGACACCTCATATGGCTCTTCATCATTTCACTCATGTAAAACTGAAGACAAAAGATGAAACCAGGGCAGACAGAAGCCACTGTGTCCAACATAGGATGATCTTTAATTTCTTTGCATGGGAAACTCTGACAACACCATGTAATGATATTTGATTCTGAATTACACACAGTGAATTACACCACAGATAGCATAGGGCTACCATTCCTCAAACACATAAAAGAGAAGAAGCCCAAACAGCTATGACGACCAGTGCATTCTTGTTTAAAGATGGCAGAGTAGAAAAACAGCACCTGCTTACAGAGTATTGCAAAAACAAGATATCTTTCTATAAGGAAGAATTAAACCCAGAACAATGTTTGTTTTGAAACTTCCAAATTTCATTATTTTATTTTATTATTATTTTATTATTTTATCATTGTTTATTATTACTTTATGACTAATGATATATTTGGCTATTGCTAAATATCCTGTGATTTCATTAATATTGTTAGAAGGAAAACATGTGATATTTAAAAATGAATTTTGTTCTGAATGTTTAGAACACAGTTATTATATGATGAAGTACATATAAGTGGTAAGACAGGTACTGCACCGAAGCCGACTCAAATCCCTGTCATCACATATGGTATAGTGGCTATTCCTGGTTGTCAATTTGACTATATCTGAAATGAACTACAATCCAGAATTAGAAGGCTCACCTGTGGCCCTAATCTGGAGGCTAAGGGATACAAGTTTCAGACCTGAATCTTGGCATGGAGACCTTGAGGAATAGTGGCTATGAATCCCAGAAGATTAAAATAGGAAGATCTAAGAGTTCAAGATCATTTGGGATTAAAGGTGTGGTGGCATAGTGGCTATCAATCCTAGAAGATTAAGATTAGAAGATCTATGAGTTCAAGCAAGGTCATCTGGGATTAAAGTTGTGGTGGCACACACCTTTAATCTGGGCCACACCTTTTGCTGGAGACCTATATAAGTACATTGGAAGAAGGAAGCCTTGCTCTGCTTCGCCTGCTTACCTTGTGGGACTGAGCAACTGCTGGATCCTTGGACTTCCATTCACAGCTGCTGCTGACCATTGTTGGGAGTTGATTGTTGGGAGTTGGACTCCAAACTGTAAGTCATCAATAAATTCCTTTACTACATAGAGACACCATAAGTTCTGTGACTCTAGAGAACCCTGACTAATATATATGGGTTCTGTTTTGTAAGTATGTGTGTTCAAAATCATTTACAATCTACTCACTTAGCAAAAGCTCATAATATATCCCACTGTTATTCACTGCAGTTCTTGAGTTTGACATTGCTATTTTAAACTCCATTGTGCATTGTAAATGAAGAACCACATCTGACATGACAGATGAAAAGATACCTTAATCCTTTGAAAGGACTAAGTGTATGCTCTGAAAACCTAAACTCATAAAGTTAGTCACTTGGAAGACCCTCCTGAGTGAGTGTCTCACCAGTGTCTTTATTTGCCTTTCTAAAAAATTAAACTGGAGAAAGGAGAGGTAGTATATTGTTTTCAAATAAGTCACTCTTTGTATCTCACTTGTTAACTTTTCCAGATTCTGTTACCATCCAATAACAATGAAGGCCTATTTCAGAACTTCCTGTATTTGTAGTTTTATTTGAAACTGTAGGGAATATGAAAAGGTTAATGATGATGGGGGAAAATTCAAGTTATTCTTTCTTTGTCCTTCCAGCTATAAATTTCCAAGAGAACACCTTTTGCATTTAAATTCTGTGAATGAGCATCAAAGTACAACATAGCTTTTATTTAAATGAGCTCCCTATGTTTTAGAAATAAGCCAGCATTTTATAAAAACATATCATGAGACTTTTATCTAGCAAACAAGGAAGTATTTCACTGTATAAAGGCATAATACTAAAATTATCTTTGTTCCTTAGAAATGTCAGTAAGCTTTGGGATTTTGACAAATGGTATTTAGGGACTACAGGTAGTTAGTAGATTAGTATAAATAAAATTTTTCCAAATGAGATTGGAGTCTTGTGTCATCATATAATAATGTGCTTTGGGGAACTAAGTAGAGAAACTAACCAAATGTGAGAATGTAAAAAAGTGGCTTCTGAGAAAGGACAATATTTAGCTTAACAGTGGCTATGCAATGATCAAATAATCAGATGATCAGGCTGTGTTGGACAAAACAAGCGAGAACTGTCCACCCATCAGAATAAGCAAATAACAGATTTGTAAATCTATTTCATTTTATTTTCCTCAAATAAGGAAGCCTTGTTGATTGCACCCTGGTCCTCTCCCACTGATGATTACTGCCGAGACTGTCATCTGTGGCGTCATTTGATAATGAAATGGACATGCTGACGCTTTGCAGAGAGGTGGTCTAGCTCGGTAATTCGCATTAAGCCAAACATGCTGCTGGCTAAACAACCACACTCATGCTCCTTCATGATCAACCCCTCACCACTGAAACAAAACACAAGGTGCTGAATCACTGTGCTTCTCCACCAAAGCCCTAATTCCATCTGAGTCTTTGAGCTATTACTCATGAATCTTGATGTCATTTCCTTTCCTGATTTCATCTTTTTTCTAAGAAGAAATGGACACTACCAGGCAGACATAAAACATTGTCTCAAAGCTATTATCTTTTCTAAATGTAGGACAACACTGTTATCTGATGAGTTTTTACTATTTGGACTAGAACATAGCTGGAAAATCGTGAAAACCATAGCTCCATCCTTTGTGGTTTTATGCTTCTATGTGGAGTGGAAGACACAGCTGTCCTTTAAAAGAGCATCAGTATAAATCAATTGTCTATGCATTCCCTGCAAACCCAGACATTCCCAATGGCAGAACCATTGTAACCCACTAATGGTGGGAGAAGATATTTTAAGAAGTGACTGGAAATGAATTGGCTTATTTCATCTTCTTTAGGACATGCTCAGAAATTATATAAAATAATTTATGCAGTTATCTAACTTTAAAAAAAGAACTCAGGTCTGCCAATGTTGTTCACTTGGTAGACTGCTTTCCTACAATGCATGAAGCCTGGTGTACATTACCAGGACGGGCATGCTGGTACAAGCCTATAATCCCATCACTCTAGAGGATAAGAAGTCAAGATCATTTTTGCTACATGGCAGATTTGAGACCATTTTAGGTTGACCATCTCATATACTGACTGACTGAATGAATGAATCCAATAACACAAGAGTAAAAGATGAAAATGAAACTTTCTCAAGATGGTTCCAAGTCTTACTCTACAGCTGTTAAATCCTTCTAGAAATTCATTCAGGTATACCCACATATCTCCATATATGTCAATCAACTCATATAACATTATGGATGACAAGGGATTTCCTATTAGTTCAAGTCTTAGAAGTCTGTATTTGCTTCCTTTTAAATGTTACTTATTATTAAATGTGTGCATGCATATTAAATACTTTAAGTATAAGCACACATGTGCCATGGCACCTGTGTGAAGGTCAAGAGAATTTTCAGGGATTCTTTCTTCCTTACAAGTAAGCACACTCAGACAGTCTAGCCTATGTGACAAGCAAGTGTTTTTAAAGACAAGCAGAAACCCATCACTACTTTTTTTCTGTGAATGTAACAAATCATCATCCACATAAGGGATTAACACAATATACATTTATTATCAAGTGTCATCAGTCTAAAAGAGTTGGTAGAAGTACCTGTAGAGTAAGACCCATTTTCCTAACCATTTACAGCCTAGAGCTCTCTGCATTCTTTGCCTGGTAGTTCCATGTCCCTCAGAACTCTACATCTGTCCATACATATGCTCTGACTCTGACCCCACAACATCCCTCTTCTAAGGACTCTTTTCATTATTTTTAGACCACTTTGATCATACACCATAATCTCTTTATCTTAACATAAACAATCCCATATACAAAGTCCTTTTTACCTTACAAGGTAATTCATTGCTTTGTTTTGGGAATCAAGACATAGCTGTCCCAGAAGTGCATTTATTCAGTTGCATCTCACATTGGGATTTTTGCTTGGATTCAACTCTTGGACTTCCTTTAATTTGTTGTTATTGTGTCATGTGTAGTAGCTGTTGCTACTAGTTTATTCTTAGAGTCACATCTGAGATGGGCTCTTTAGTCACTGGAAAAGATTATTATCTTTACTTTTACAATAAGGTCAGGGTTCTCCAGTGAGCATAAATTAATTGATAAGAACAGGATTCTGCAGAAAAAAAACATACATGTATATATATACACAGGTAAGGGTTCTCAACCCTAACCCATAAGCTGATTGAAAGTGATACTTGCTGACAAAGGGAAAATTGGTTTCTCTAATGGGATGTCAGTAGGTAGATCAAGTGACATCAGGCCAGCCTCCATCCCTAGGAGTTGTTGGTCATCACAAAAGGAACACTAAGGGCTTTTTGTTTGTTTGTTTGTCTGTTTTTCTTGTTTGGTTTTGTCTTTTTAATTTGTCTTATTTTTTGTTTGTTTTGATTTTCTTTTCTTTTTTCTGTTTTTGTGTTTGAGAGAGAGAAAGAGCAAGAAAAAGAAGATGAAACTAGGTGGGTAAGCATATGGGTAGAATCCAGAAGTTGGGGAGAGGAAATGATCAAAATACATTATATTAAAACTGTAAATAGAAATTTTTAAAAAGAAAGAAACCCCCCCCCACTTTTGTGCACTTTAGCATAAGTGGTGTCATGATTCTGAGAGTATGAGCAGCTTTTACTCAAGATGATGAGAGATAATAACTCTGTCTGGAGAGGAATGTCTCCTCCCGGGCTCAGGAAGTGATTTACGAAGATGTTCAAGGTATGAACAAGTGTTGTCTTATGCTGAGTAGAGCTGACAGACCAGGGATAGAAGCAGTGCCTGTACTTGGACTGTGGCCATTGAAGTCAAGAAGGTCAACAATGGAAGAATAACTACTGAAACCCCAAATTCAGCTCAGCTGTTAGCTTAAGATTAGCCTCCATAGACTTGGGTGTCAGCTAAAGAATCAACAGGCTGTTGGGCTATAGGGAAGTATACCAAGGTAGTAGGAATGACAGGAAGAAAGAGGAGAACAGGAGAAAGAGAATTAGGAGGAGAGGAGGAGGAGGCTGGGAGGAAGAAGAAGAGGAGGATAGGAGGAGGAAGAGAGGAGGAGGAAGAAAGGAGAAGGAAAGGAGGAGCAGAGGAGGAGGAAGAAGGAGAAAATCCTCAAGGACACAGAATACTCTTTTGGGTTCAACCTCCACCCACCACCCATCCCCACCTCTATCTGATTCTTCATCAGTGCCAACTGCTTAGATGTCCTGAGACTTGTTTCATTGAAAAGAGCCACTTTGCTTTAAAAAAATCAATTATTTACTTATTTTTCTTGAGCTTTTGTCATTTCTAGAGTCTATTAAAACCTTCTTCTTTATATCTATCTCTCATAAAGCTTTCATTTCAGTAGCGATATGAAAGATAAGTTTCTTTAGTAAGCAGGGTTACAAAAAAAGTCAGCACTGGGACGTCTACTTGGGTGTATTTCAAAGTAACAGTATGACCTCAGCACTGCATGGGGCCATGATGTTCTCTCTCATGTGTGGCGCATTTTGGTCTGTTTATAGGCTTTTAAGTCATTAGTACATTAGGGCAGTTCAATTTCTCATGACTCACACTCACCAAAAGATCAATTACTATGAATATCTTTAACTCCAGCCCCTTGAGAGTAAGTTTTCCAGTGCAAACCCTTTGTCTGACATGAGATAGTATTATGTGTGAATAGTCCAGGATGCATCTTTATCCACATGTTATCTTGTTTGTATCCAGTTCTGACGTTTCTTGGCCATAGTCTTAAAAGTAAATGAGTTGCCTAAAACCTAGCTGTGGCAACCATGCTTCAGGTCTAGAAAATCTTTTGGTGTGCAAACTGTTTTATAACTGTTTTCTCTCTTTGGTCTTCAGAGCACTGTAGCTAACTCCAGATGGGCACACCTGTTTAGAAAAAAAAAATAGAGGCAGCCACCTACCCTGGTTGCTAATAAAATGTCAGCAGCAGAACCAGCCCCTATACCTCTCAATTCTTAAAAAGTAATAATGCTTTTATTCTTTGAAAGTTGATACATTTAGACAATGTATATAGCTCACAATCCTCCAACTCCCCATAGTGAGGATGACAGGTGTCTCTCTCAACTTCATCTCCTCTTTTACATTGCTATTAATAACCTCCTATGTCTAACTAGTGCTTCCAATATGCTCATGTTTTGTGGCTATGCTCTGTGGCATGATCAACCTGCACGTGGCCACGTCTCCAAAGGAGAGTGATGCTCCCATCAGCAGCAATCCAGTGCCAATATCATCTCCAACAGGGGCAAGGCCTCAGGCGCCTCTACTGCATCCAAGCTAGAGTCTTGGCTGTTTTGATCTTATGCAGATGACTGCAGCCTCTGTGAACTGATGCATGCAACAGCCATGCCATGTCATTAATGTATGGGTTTTTCTACTTTGTAAAACAGTAGCCATTAAAATTTTAAAGTGCTAATAAGACCATAATTTAAGATACATATGATCGAACGGAAACTATTAAACTTTCATGTTTTTACCCTCTGTGGATTTCTTTTCAATTCATACATAATCAGAAAATGTTCCTTTATGCCAAACCTCAGCATAATGGAGGAGAAAATTTAATTTCTTCCTGTTCTGTGGCTGTAGGACAGAAAGAATGGAGGACATTGGGGTTCTTGCCAAAGAACGGGAATCAATCAGAACCCTAGAAACCAGCTTGGCAACAGGGGCTTCGAAGAGCTCAGAGAAGAGAAGCCAAACCTCCAAGTGAATTAGGTGATGAGCTTGCTCTGAATGAACTCGGTGCAGTTGTAGAGACAGAAACCAGACATTTCGCCAGAGAGCTAAATAATCTTTCTGCTCACAATAAATGATATTAGAGCATAGAAGGGTGATGGGGAAGCATGAGAATCAGCAGAGCGCATCAGCAAAAGAACCAGGGAACAGGAGATTTCTCCGATTCCTAAAAGTAAAGCTGGTAATGACACATATGTAATGCACAAGCAGTCATGCCTACATCTTCACTAATTATTTCTTTGCTGCTGGGAAGAGGATTCAGCAGAGATGGCTGTGAATGTGAACGGAAACTCCTTCAGTTAGAATTGTGCCTGTCGGTTTTTCAGTGTTTGCCTCTAGGGGATGCCAGTGTCAAGCTATGGAGGACAAATGGCGTCCTCTGCTGTCATTCAGCAGCTCTTAGGGTGGGAATCCCTGCCAGTTTATTCTCTGCTCCTACCAGCTCTCTGCGGGGAGTGTACTGTGTCTTCATCCTCAAGTAGGGTCAGTTGTTATTCTGTCTCACCTTTTACCTGATATTCCTTCCAACTCCTATGTACACTTTCCGGCTCAATTATGTTACCTTCACAGAACGTCCAACTACTCAGTGCTTTTTATTCATTTATGTGTACTTATCATATTTACTGTGCTCCATGGATGTACAATTTTCCTTTGTGAGTGAGCCATAGCACAGAAAAAAAATGCCTCGTACCAAACAGGAGTTACACAAATATTTATTAGCTAAAAATGAATAAGCATAGTGGGTAATTAAATGAAATAGTGAAAATAATCTATTTGGTTCAAAATAGAATATGCTAAGAAATGTGATTTATTTATTTATTTATTTATTTATTTATTTATTTTTTGCCATGTTCTGATGTTCTGGGAAGTCCTTGTGAACTTACTAGATTCCTTAGTAACCTTTTGGTTCATTGTATTTGCCTGAAAGGTGCCAATCCTCTCTAAATCTGAGTTTTCACACTTTCTTGTCATACCTGCGTATCAGAAAAATCAAAGACCTTTCATCTTGGCCTTTCTTTGAATTCCTGGCTTACACAAGTGGGGCTTGAGCTTGAGCTGCTCAGAACTTCAAATCAGTCTCTTTCCTCTTCTATTCTTTGTAAAAGACTGAACTTCATCTGTTTATATGCAGAATCTACCACCAGCCCTTCCTTCCTCTGATGACGGCCTCTTTCTTTAAAGAGAATAAAAGCAACCAAAAAATTCCACACAGTGCTCTAGGAATCTGCTCCTGGAGAGGGTTGTATCCAATTGAGTTGTTAGCCAAAAGGAAAACCTTGGAAATCCCCAAATCCAGGCTGCTGCCAAGACAATATTTTGCTCTCCAAAAACAGGCAGCAAGGCCCCATTGCAGGAGACAACACCCACACAACACAGAGAGATCGGTCTGGTACCTACATAAAGTCCTCATCCCCATTAGTACTTTTGGTACAGGAAGGTACTCAGCATGCTACCAAGACAGAAATATATATAGCAACCCAGCCACAAAACCTCTGATCTGCAATGGTGTCCTGTCTGCAAAACATGCTAGGCCAGTGGTGGTGCAAAGCTTGTGTAGGTAACCAACCAAGTTCTGATTTGACTTATTGACCACTTTATGAGATAGAACCCATACCGGGCATTGCTTGGATAACCAAGAACCAGGGACTCAATAGTCCAGAGACCTAGGGTAACACCAAATAATATGGATCTAAAAAGAAAAAAGAAAACAGTGATGACTACTGATATTCTGCTGGACTCATAAATCAGTGCTTCATACAGGCATCACCAGAGAAGCTTTGGCTTGCACTAGATGGGAACTAAAATGGAGATCTACAGCCAGACATTATGCAGAGAGTAAGAGACCTTGGAACTCTAAATAGATTGCCTCCATCAAGTCCCTCCCTCAGAGTTCAGAAAACACTCTAGAAGGGGAGGCAGAAATAGTGTAAGAGCAAGTAGGAATGGAGGATACCAGGAGAACAAGGCCTTCTGAATCAGCTAAGCAAGATTTATATGAACTCACAGAGACTGAGGCAGCATCCACAGGGCCAGCATGGGTCTTCACAGGCCCTCTGCAAATTTATTATGGCTTCCAGTTTGGTGTTTTTATAGGATTCCTGAGGGTGTGAATGAGTAATTCTTGTGCCTTCTCTTGGAGTTCTTTTGCTTCTGTTGGGTTGTCTTATCCAACTCCAATACAATGGCATTTGTTTTACCTAATTATATTTTATTTTGTTATGTTTTATCACTATGTCTTGGGAGCCTGTTCTTTTCCAACGAGGGACAAAAAGCGAGAGAATCTCAATGGGAGAAAAGGCAGGAGGAACTTGAAGGAGTGGAAGGGAAGGGAAATTGTAACCAGGATAGATTGTATGTGAAAAGAATCTATTTTTGATAAAGGGGGCAGGATGTGCTCATGCTCTCCACCTGGGCTAGACTGTCATTCATGTATGTGGGACCAGAATGGTCTCACAGGAACCCACATATAGAAAAGTCCCACCCTTGAGAGTTAATGTTTGTAGACTGTCCCTTAAACATACAGATCAGATTTGTGTTTTGTTAATTGAATAGGAAAATGCCACACCCCTCAGGGACTTGAAAACTTGGCGTATACATCTTCCCTTACAAGGTTTTAGTCTCACGCACAAGGGGCTCTTGTCACTCAGACCCTCACTTGGATTTCTTTCCCTCATTGAGTAATCTTTGATTTTCTTCTTTACTGATCCTGCCATCCTCCAGCACAGGCTAACAGGTTTTTTAAGATTGGTGGCTTTCATCCTACATTTCATGAAGACCTAGGCACTAGAACAGAGTCAGTTCTCTGTTATGCACCTAACTTGTAGCTTCTTGAGTTGAGGGAAGGCAGTAGCTGACCTGGGAGCTTTCTTTCTCTTTCCTACGGGCAATTACTTAGGCAAGGGCATTTGATCACACTGATTCCCAAGGCAGAGCACATTTGAAAAAGAAAGTGTGGAGATCATAGAAGAATTCTGTGGTCAGAGGATCACCCATAGAGTGATATACGTCAATTTCACACAGCAAAATGTCTGAAGATGTGCACATATTCTAGATATTTCTGTGAGGTTGTTTGTTTTGCTTTGTTTTTTTTTTTTTCATTCTGTTTGTTTGTTTGGTTTGAGTTTTTGTTGTTGTTTATTTGTTTGTTTTTTGTTCTTTTTAAAAGACAGGGTTTCCCTGTGTAGCCCTGGCTATCCTGAAACCTGCTCTATAGACCAAGCTGGCCTGGAACTCAGAGACCCACCTGCCTCTGCCTCCTGATTACTGGTATTAAAGGCCTGAACTACTGCTGCCTGGCTCTGTGAGGTTTCTTAATGTAACATTTAATTGTTGAACTTTTAAAGCACATTGCTCTTCCTAGTATGAATTTCGCCTCTTCCAATCAGTTGAAGTGCTGGATAGAACAAAGTACAGGCCAGCCTCCAGCAAAGAAACATCTGCCAGTGTGCTGTCTTTGAGATAGAACTGTTCCTTTTGGGTCGTCAAACTGCTTGTCACTCTGTAGATTCTGTATTTGCCAACGTCTGTAATCGCCTGAGGCAACTTCCTAAAGGAAATCTAGAAGCATTTAGTAGAATCTCAGCCAATCTACCTATGCACCACTGTTGGGGCAGGCACTTACCAGGAGAGATGGATTTCCTTGCCTTGCCCCCAACTATGACTACTTAGACCACAATACACCCAGCCATCCTTGAGCTATCTGTGCATGGCCTTGCTGTAGTTCCTAACAGTGACTTTCTATCTAAGGTTGACCCTCCGATTACCACACCCAGTTTTTACTAGCTTGCTCAAGAATATTGCTTCAGAGACTGTATCCACTTTTCCCTGTGTGATTTCTCTTCTCCTTTTGAATGATACCTATGATCATGCCAATTTGCTGTAATTTCTTTTTGAAAAAAAAATTTCTTCTGATCTCTTGTCCAACTGCAATTATGTTTCATTCCTCCATCATCCCTTAGATTAAAGTCTGATAGAGTAGTATGTACTAACTATGTACAATTCTTCCCTTACTCTAGAAGTCAACAACTGACAGAGGCATTATTTACTTGCCCTGCTGGCCTCTAAAGGACCCTCAAATCAACTCATACCTTGACCCATGCAGATGGTCATCTCTTTGCATTAACATGACAGCACACACTATCCCAAGACAGCCAGAGAAAACTAGAAATGAGCTATTACTCTAAATATTCTATACTATCAACTATACACATATTAGCAAACAGGAATCAAACATAATCCATAAGCAACCATGGATCCCATTATATTACTATCACACTCTATCTCAAAATAGGAGTTGGCAACTTTTCTTATGATTTACATTCTCCTTACATTTTCAGAGTATAAAGAAATAGATCAAAAATTCCTGCATAAGAAATGAATAGCAGCCTACTACTACTGTAGTCGTGCTTTCTGACAAGAATAACACACTAAATGAATCAATATTTTCACTTGAAATAAAGCAACAATGAACAGTAGCAAATATCCTCCTGCTTTAAAAAGTATTTATGCTTGTGTTTTATAAAGTACTACTATTTTTTTCATGTTTTTGATATGCTTAGGAACCCGAAGCTGTGATGACTCTAAAGACTTTTTATAAGTGTTTCACAGTGAGGTATTTATTCCAGGAAGCCACATGACCCACATTTTCAGGTCTCACTGGAGAATAGAGGTAATGAAAGTACAGAGAGACCAGATAGGCCAAGCTAAAAGCAGGGTGGATACATGGAAAACCACAGGAGAACAGGAAAGACAACAAGGCAATGTAACATCCCAGCAGCATCAAAATCACTGGGGGCAAATGTGTGTGGGGATGCCTGTAACAAATAAATATTTGATAGCAACCAGTTGCAAAAGCATCTGCCCTCACAAGGAAAATTCCTACTCTCTTCACTTGAGAGGATGGAAGAGCAAGCATTTCTTTGCTCTGCTCACATTGCTTCCTTTACACTCAAAATTTTAAGAACATGTTCTCAACTTTGGATAATATTCCTTGGACATAATTTTCTTTTAAGTAGCCTTTATTTTTAAAAAGAACTTTTTGATTTATAACCAAATTGTGTGGAATGCACAAAATTTTCTAAAATTTTCCATTCTTCACGTACCCATGGTGACCTCATCCCATACCACAGTGGTAGCTCAGGTGCAGTCATGTGCTAACACTGACCCATCATCTAAAGTCCAGTTTGTAAAATGTTTCACTCAGGCATGTTATATACTATGGCTATTGACAAATGCAAACTCATGATCGTCATTACAATGCTACACTGAATAGATTCACAAATGCGTTAGAGTAACTCTGTGCTCCACCAGTTCTAGCCAGCCCAACAGGTATGGTTCCCATAGACTCATGTGTTTGAATGCTTGGCCCATGGGGAGTGGTACTATGGCAGTAGGCATGGTCTTGTTGGAGGAAGTCTGTCTCTATGGATGTGAATTTGAGGTCTCATATGCTCAAGCTATACCCATTGTGACACATAGCCCCCTTCTGCCTGTAGATCAAGATGTAGAACTCTCATCTACTTCTCCAGAGCCATGTCTACCTGGATGCTGCCATGCTTGCCACTATAATGGTAATGGATTAGACCTCTGAAACTATAAGCCAGTCCCAATCATATGTCATATATATATCCCTCTCAGCTCCTACTCCAGCACCATGTCTGCCTGCATGCCACTATGCTTCCCACCATGATATTGCTTTGTTCCAGTATTTCCTCCTTGTGCTCCCTTCCCTACATTTTGAAATGGTAATGTATATCCTGTGCACTATGTGTTGAAAGCATGTGATCTGGTTTTTTATTTTATTTTAGGGGGAGTTACAGTTAAGAAATTACATGAAACTCAGATGAGACTTTAAACTTTGGGCTTTTAAACATTATTTAAGTTGTGATAGGCTATGGGGACTTTTGAAATTGGACGAAATTCATCTTTTTCATTAGGATATATAGCCTTGTTGGAGTAGGTGTGGTCCCAATGGAGGAAATATGTCACTATGGGGATAGGCTGTGAAGTCTCCTATGCTCAAGCTATGCCCAGTATGGTACATAGTCTCCTTCTGCTGCCTGTGGATCCCAGATGTCGAACTCTCAGCTCCTTCTCTGGTACTATGTCTGCCTAGACACTGCCATGCTTCCCAGCATGGTTAAAATGGACTAAACCTCTGAAACTGTAAGCCAGCCCCAATTAAATGCTGTCCTTTATAAGAGTTACTATGGTCATGGTGTCTCCTCACAGCATTAAAGCCTTAACTAAGATGTCCTGAATACTACTAATTTTTTTAACTTTCTCCGTACTTCTCCTTCTCTAGCCTCATAAACTTGAAAGGTATTAAATATATTATTTCAAATTAGTGTCTTAGTAACATACATTAATACAGTGTTAAGCTATAATACAGTATAAATGACAGCTCATTTCTTTGTATAGCTTAATAATATTTTCATGAACTAAACCCAAAATGTATGTTATGTGTGTAGAATTATCCTATCACTAATTTTTCATGTTTCTAAATATATTATGCTAGAATAATAATTTTCAAAAATATTTTCATCAAATTTCAATTGTTTATGTGCAC
This sequence comes from Montemys delectorum, assembly GCA_019843815.1. Lineage (NCBI taxonomy): Eukaryota > Metazoa > Chordata > Mammalia > Rodentia > Muridae > Montemys > Montemys delectorum. The sequence goes on from JADRCD010213724.1 coordinate 48,831, forward strand.
ACTCATCTTGGTTTTCATTTTCCTTACATTTTCAGAGTATAAAGAAATAGATCAAAAATTCCTGCATAAGAAATGAATAACAGCCTACTACTACTGTAGTCGTGCTTTCTGACAAGAATAACATACTAAATGAACCAGTATTTCACTTGAAATAAAGCAACAATGAACAGTAGCAAATATCCTCCTGCTTTAAAAAGTATTTATGCTTGTGTTTTATAAAGTACTACTATTTTTTTCATGTTTTTGATATGC
>JADRCD010213724.1:54082-67591 GCA_019843815.1 Montemys delectorum
TGGATCCGCTAGTGCTAGAGTTACAGGCAGTTCTGAGCTCTCTGACTTGGGTGCCAGAAACCAAATTCTCTCCTATGGGAGAACAGTAAGTGCTTCTAACCACTAAGCAATATCTCTAGCTCCTGCATAAGCAAGGTTTTTTTTTTTCAATCTTTTATAGGAAATTGATAAAGATAAATGGAAAAAATATTTTCCATAATTTTCAGACTTCACTGGCTTAAAGATGGCAATATGCTTTAAAAACTGTACCACAAACGAGACACAAAAGTAATACAAACATATGAGACCTTTGAATTTTTTAGTATGTGTAGCTCTCTCATGTTAGGTCTTGTCTTCTTAAGTGATGAGGAACAGAGGAAATGGTCCTATACTGACCTTTCAACATGAGCACTCCATTTTAAGTTCTTTTCAGGTTCCACATATACATTTACAAGTTCTCAAACAGTACTTACTTCCTATACAGTTTAAATACTTTAACAGTTATTCAGTGTTTGATGCATAGCCTTTATGCAGTAAAGACAGTGCAATGCTAGCTTATCTGTAGCTCTCTAATGCACTCTTCTGAGAATAATTTGCTGATTTTGCAAGTACACATGTTATTCGGGGGGAAATACTTCTAACACCACTAAGATTCTGCATTCCTTTTTACCTGGGCAACATGACCACTTAGGAAGACACACTAGCTGTGATAAAATGGCCAGATGATTGTCACCCCTCATTATGTTTTAGGATGCTTCACTTCCCTCAAGTCAGGTTGCTAGGGTGATGTATGACCTCTTACTTTAAAGTTTCCTTTAAGCTGCAGTGCTGAAGAAGAGCCATGCCAGAAGAACTGCTTTTTTTTTTCTTTTTTAAAATGTATTTTTTATTTTTTTTAAAAAGTGAAAATACAGGAATGTGAGCAGAAAAATACAAGAAAAGGCAAAAAAACTCAAAATAATAGTTGATAATTTTTCCTAAACATGCAAAAACAACATGAAAATCATGAAATCCTATATGAAAACAACTGATTTGTGCATATTTCATTGGAATTTTGAGATTAAAAACTTTATTTTACATACTAGGATTTAAAAATTGAAATATTAGATATATTACTTTTTTCCAGGTATACATTGCCAGACTCTGTTGTTAATTTATTCTCTTCAGAAGAAAAATAAGATAATGGAGTTAAATATGACTCCATTTTCTTTATAAAATCTTAAAGTTCTTTGTAGAAATAAAATCACTTGAAGGATAACAGTAAATGAACAAATAAATGTGGATTTAAAGAGGTATACAATCATGCAAGTCAAGTAGAAAACAATGGAATATAGACATTAGTACTGTGTGTGTAGTTATTTACAGGAGTCTGTATATAATGAAAAATTCTTATATGGCTATATTTGACTAAGAAAGGAAAGAAAAATCCAGATTCCAAGGCAGACTTTCAGTTCATAATTTCCACACATCTATTTGAACTTGGAAATGTAATTTGAAAGAAAAAAATGTAACTTAGGGGAAAAACATCATTAGGAGTACTTTAAACTAAGACAAATAAATAATGTATTTCAGTTTTCAATAAAAGCTCTTCTGGAAGGCCTCCCCTGTCACCTCTGTCCTCATGCAAGGACTGACTGTTATGCACTGATAACAGTGCTCACTTTGCCCTATTTGATGATCATCACCCATGCCAATCAGCTCAAGGTCTCTGACTTCTTTAAAACAACATGGCTTTCTCAGTCTTTGCAGCATCAAATTATAGACAATAATTGGAGCTACCAAAAGCCAGACCTTGCCCTTGCCAAAAAACAGCTACCCCACCTAAGGTGAGGCTTCCTGAGATAAACAAAGCTCTTTTGTTCTGCCACTTCTCTGCCTCTCTCGAAGTTCCTGCTAGGAGCTACTCCCTGCTGAGCTGCTTCACTGTTGAACATCAAAATGCTAATTTGGCCACAACATCCTGGCTTACTGGGGGAAGGGTTTTTCCCTGCCTACTTAATTTGCAGATTCAAAATACGCATGGGACCCTGATCAGAACCTTTGACTTGGTCTCATTATTTCTTTCACTGTCTGATTCCACTATTTTCCAGGCTCTTTCTTTTCTTCCAGAGACCTGGTTCATTGAGCTGCTGGCGGCTACCACAGTTGGCACCCCTGAGATCGTGGAGTCTGGAAACAGAGGGGGTAAAAAGAGGGCAGTACTCTCTTCAACAGATCTTCACAGAAAACAAGAAAATGGTATACCATCCCTCATGGTAACCAACTTATACTATTGACACTAGCACTAGCCTTAATTTCATCTTTTGGAAGTGTTGTTGTGGGTGCAGGAGGATACCAGCTAGATTGGGACTGGCACTGACCTAGTGCTGATTCCACTTAGAAGTTGACAGTGATGATGGGGTTGGAAACCTTCAAACAGGCAATTGTCTGCAGCCTTGATGAGCTGCTTCAGTCGACAGGGATAAGGTTGAAGGAACAATTATTAGAGGATCTTTCAGATCAGATAGATTCTTGCTGCCCATGGTTTCAAGAAGTAAGAACTTTAAATAGGAAAACCTGGGAGAAAATTGGAGAAGCTCTAAGAAACATGCAGGCAGATAAATTCACCCTCTGCCTCTGGGCACTCATAAAAGATATCATTGATGAAAAGAGTTAGCAGGCATCAGATAGTGCCCAGGGAGAGCTTGTAGAATTTCAGAAAGAATGCCTGCCAGAGAGGGCTCCCTCAGAAAGGGGTCCTCTCTACCCTAAATTAAGAAAATATAAGAATTCTAATTATGAGCTAACTTCAGACAAGGAGGCTCACTCAGAAAAAGGAGCTGCTAGGTATCAGGGTGAGGAGTGGCCTCCTTGCATGCCTTCTGCCCCACCTATGGCTTTTACTGCAAGAGATGCTACCCAGATGGACAGGTAACTAAGTAAATTAGAGTTTGAAATTATGTTGCAGAAATTGACTAATGAGCTATGAGAACTAAAAACAGTGTCAAGTACAGAAAAAACAAAAAACAAAACAAAACAAAAAAAAACCCCAGCTACTCTGAGACATATCAATCACTGCTAGAAAGAGCCATAAGTTAAGCTCATGGGAAAGGGCAGGATACATCTGAGGTGTTGTCTTTCCCTATTGTTGAGGTAATTAATCAGCAAAACAATAGAGTCAGACAACATCAGACTTTAGAGCTCAAGGTGATAAAAGAGTTAAAAGCAGCTGTGGCATAGTATGGCCCTACAGCTCCCTTTACACAAGCCTTATTGGATACTGTGAGGGAGTCAAATTTAACCCTCCAAGATTGGAAGACTCTATGGAAGGCTACTTTGTCAGGAGGAGATTTCTTACTTTGGAGATTTCTTACTTTGGAGTTCTGCGTGGTGTGGCGTGGCATGAAGCCAGTAAGAAAACTGCCACATTAAATGCTCAGACAGAGACCCCAGAATGGAATATTGACATGCTTTGGGAGAAGGTCAATATGAAGGCAATATTAAGCAGATTGGGTTCCTTGCTGGAGTGTTTGCTCAGGTTGCAATGGCAGCCCACTGTGCTTGGAATCAGTTACCAATGAAAGGTGATCTCAGTGGAAGTTTAGCTAGCATCAGACAAGCCCCAGATGAGCTTTTCCAGGACTTTGTGGATAGGCTACTAAAAGCAGCTAATTGAATTCTTGGAGATTCTTAAGTAGGGAGTCAGGGAGTCCTTTTATTACACAGTTGGCATATAAGAATGCTAACACAGTGTGTGGAGCCACTATTCAGCTACATAAAGGTCAGACAGATTTATCTGGAAATATTTGTCTGTGTGCAGAGATTGGTCCTTCTTATAATCAGGGTTTGGCCATGGTTGCTGCTTTACAGGCAACCACTGTGCAAGCAATATTTGCACAGAAACGAGTGAATAAAGGTTGTTTTAAATGTGGAAGTTTGGGTCATTTTAAGAATGATTGTCCTAGGAAAACAGGCACTGTAAGCAGGAAGTCAGGCTGTGCCCTGGGAATTTGTCCTTGATGCAGGAGGGGTAAACACTGGGCTAGAGAATGTAAATCTAAGGAAGATATTCAAGGTCATCCTTTGTTGGGAAATGAGTTGAGGGGCCAGCCTCAGGCCTCGATTCACCAATAGCAAGCAGCTTATGGGGCCATGAAGCTGCTGCCCAGCCAAGGAAATCCGTCTTTGAACTTATCAGGGCAATCCCAGGAAGTGTAGGATTGGACCTCTGTTCCACCACCCATGCAGTATTAACCCCAGAAATAGAAGTTCAAATCCTGCCTACAAGACTCTTCAGACCTTTACCCACAGAAACTTGGGGATTTCTTATAGGAAGAAGCAGTTTGATTGTAAAGGGACTGCAGATTTATCCAGGTGTTATAGATAATGACTATGAGGGAGAAATTAAAATCATGGCTGCTTCCCCTCATGGTATTATAACTGTACAAGCTAATCAAAGAATTGCTCAACTTATTTTAGTCCCTTTGTACCCAATACCTTCCAGATTTGTTAAAAATGAGAGAGGACAAAGTGGTTTTGGTTCCACTGATGTGTACTGGGTTCAATCTATTACTGGTAAGAGACCTAACCTTATATTACTAATTGAAGGAAAAAGTTTTGAAGGATTAATAGATACTAGAGCTGATGTAACAGTTATCAGAGGACAAGATTGGCCTTCAACTTGGCCTTTGTCTGATATACTTACTTACCTTCAAGGGAATGGTTATGCCAATAACCCAAAACAAAGCTCTAAACTTTTAACCTGGAAAGATGAGGAGGGCAATTCAAGACAAATTCAGCCTTATGTTATGTCAAATTTGCTTATTACCCTTTGGGGAAGAGATCTTTTGTCACAGATGGGTCTTATATTGTGTAGTCTTAGTGAAGCAGTGAATAAGCAGATGCTAGGAGAAGGATTTTTGCCTGGTAAGGAGATAGGAAAGGAAGGGCAAGGACATTTAGAACATTTGAAGATCCTAAGCCTCATCCTAACACTAGAGGCTTGGGGTTTTTTTCCATAATGGCCACTATCTTGCCTGCATCCCATGCTGATAAATTTCAATGGGTTAATAAATTCCAGTGTGTGTTGATCAGTGGTCCTTATCCAAAGAAAAAATAGAAGCTGCTTCTTTGCTAGTGCAGGAGAAATTAGAGGCAGGGCATCTAAGAGAACCTCAGTCTCCTTGGAATACTCCAATATTTGTTATCAAGAAAAAAACTAATAAATGGAGATTGTTACAAGATCTATGAAAGGTTAATGAAACCATGGTACCTATGGGAGCATTACAACCTGGGCTTCCATCTCCAGTAGCTATTCCTAAAGGATATTATAAAATAGTGGTAGATTTGAAAGATTGTTTCTTTACTATTCCTTTGCACCCTGAGGATTGTGAGAGATTTGCTTTCAATGTTCTTTTTATTAATTTTAAGAAACCTATGAAAAGATATCAATTGACAGTTCTTCCTCAAGGCATGGCTAACAGTCACACTTTATGTCAAAAGTTTGTGGCACATGCCATTGAGCCTGTGAGACAACAATGGCCAATGACACATATCACCCACTACACAGATGACATCTTATTAATAGGAAAAAAATTCTCAGAATTTGCTTTTATGCTATAAAGATTTACAACATGTCTTAGCTGATAAAGGACTGCAAATAGCTCAGGATCCCTATAATTATTTGGGTTTTAAACTTACAGATCAAGCCGTTTTTCCCTAGAAGATAGTTATTCACAGGGACAGTTTAAAAACCTTAAATGATTTTCAAAAATTGTTAGGTGATATTAATTGGCTTCATCCCTATTTAAAGCTTACTACAGGAGAGTTGAAACCTTTATTTGATATTCTTAAAGGGAGTTCTGATCCTACCTCCCCTAGATCTTTAGCTGCAGAAGGAATGCTGGCCTTACAGCAAGTAGAAAGAGCTATTGAAAAACAATTTGTTACTTATATAGGTTATTCTTTACCCTTACATTTGTTGATTTTTAACAAGACTCATGTTCCTACAGCATTGTTGTGACAAAGAGCTTACTACTCTTATGTGGATTCATTCGAGGATATCTCCTAAACGTAATGTCCTATCATATTATGAGGCAGTGACCCATATGAAGATACTTGGAAGGTTGCAGGCACTGACTTATTTTGACAAGGAGCCAGACATCATTATTCAGCCTTTTACTGTAGATGAAGATGCTTGGCTGAAGCAGCATAGTATGGAATGGTTGCCTGCTCAGATAGGATTTGAAGGAACTATAGAGAATCATTATCCTCAAGATAGGTTGATAAAAATTTTAAAAATACATAAGGTAATATTTCCTATCATGACATCTTTACAGCCTCTGTGTAATGCTCTTTTGATTTTTACTGTTGGCTCCTCTAAAGGACAAGCTGAGTATCTTATGAGTGATCAACAGGTAGTCATAGAGACTCCTGGCCTCTCAGCTCAGTTAGCAGAACTGACTGAAGTATTAAATGTTTTTCAGACTGTGAATGACACTTTTAATCTTTTTACTGATAGTTTATATGTGGCCCAATCGGTTCCTTTATTAGAAGCATGTAGTACATTTAATTTTAATATGGCAGCAGGATCTCTGTTTTCACAATTGCAAAATGTCATTCTTGCTAGAAAAAAAAATCCCTTTTTTATCAGTCATCTATGAGCTCACTCTGGTCTTCCTGGACCTTTAGCTTCACGCAATGATTGCATTGACAGAACTTTAATAGGAGAAGCAGAATTTGTAAAGCTTAAATGTATACATAACTGTATTGACATTTGTTCAGGATTCCTTTTTGCTTCTTTACATACAGGAGAAGCTTCTAGAAATGTAATTGATCATTGTTTACAAGCCTTTAATGCTATGGGATTACCTAAAGTCATTAAGACAGATAATGGGCCAGCCTAAACTGGCAAAAATTTTATATCATTTTGTTAAGAATTTGGCATTGAACATAAAACTGGAATTCTTTATAACCCAATGGGCCAAGGAATTCTTGAATGTGTACACCACACTCTGAAAAATTAGCTTGTAAAACAGAACGAGGGGAATTATATCCTCCTAGGTCAGCAAAAGCATGTCTCACTTTTGTCTTAAGGTCTTAAATTTTTTGCAAACTGATGCTAAAAGCCAGTCTGCCATGGATAGCCACTGTTATCCACGCACTTCCAGTTCTTATACCATGGTGAAATGGTGAGATCCACTTACTAACACGTGGAATGGTCCTGACCCTGTTTTAATTTGGGGAAGAGGCTCCATTTGTGTTTTAATAGAAAGAAGACAGAGCACTATGGATGCCTGAAAGATTAGTTTGTCAGGTGTATGAAGGCCCAGAGTCTTTTTAGTAAACATATTTTCATCTAAAATTATGGCTAAAAATATTTTCCAGTATTTTTCTGAGAGTTAACAGTTCCTTTGTGATTCTCAGAGCCTCTTCCCCCTACACCTGGAGGCCAGACCTTGAGTCTGAGCTTTGCTAATTTGCAACTGAATTGAGTGCCTGGGACAACTTCAAAGATAATGTTAAGCTTGTTGCTTTTAAACTTTTGACTTTTTATCTCAAGCAGTTTTGTTACAGACATGCAGGCTCCACTCCATGCTGGACTTCAGAGAGGCTCTACATGGCAGTTATTTATCATGATAAAGAAAAAGCTTTATATGCATATTGTGGCTTTGGTCTGTACGGGGTGGGGGGGGGGAAGGTGTACTGTGAGGACCTGCAGCCAAAGAGGTGCCACTAGATCTATGGCTCTCATAAACCTAAGACAGAGCCATGTGCCAAGAGGCTGTGTTTACTAATAATAAACACTAAAAGGCTCGGTTTGTACAAATAAACACAAACTAGCTACATGTGTCTCCAAGACGGTTAAGAGAGAGATCAGTAGATCTAGACCTAAGACAGGTGGGACCACCAGCCACCATAATTCCCAGGCAGGACTATGGTGCATAAATATATCTTACGCCCCAGTCCAGCCAATTTTTCATAAATATATAAGGAGGAACTGTAACCTCCATCAGCCAAAAGCCAGCTGATTCAGACCTTGCCCTTGCCATAAAGCAGCTACCTCACCTAGTGAAACTGTCCAGCAGTTTCACGAACTGGATTCTCGATCGACCCAAGGGAGAAGAAGACCTGAAACACAAGAGTTCGAGAACAAAAGAACACGAAGCCAAGTTGTGTCCCAATCAAGGCTTCCCACTTTACTTCTGGGGTTCAGGATTTATATGTACACAGGAAAGCGAAACTGGATCTCTAGGTTACAGTGATATTTGCATAACATAAATAATTCAGGAGGAGTCAAGAAAGAGTCAAGGAAAAGAGTCAAGGGGGAGCCCGGCTGCTGGGGGCGTGCCTGCTCCTGAGGCCCGTGGCTCCAGGTGTCCTGCAGGTCTCAGCTCTGGGGAGAGGTTGGAGGTGAGGCCCAAGGTGGGGGAGGAGGTAAACAGCGGCTCGGCAGTCTGCGGATGCCCTCAGGCAGCGGATGTGTCAGCGACTAGGCATACCCTCCTTAGGAATCCTCAAAGGCAAAACTCAGAGCAGTGGGCCTTTGTTTAGGCTCAGTAGGCGTGAGCTGAGTTGGGGCAGGAAGGGAGGGACCCGACACTTAGGGTGAGGCTTCCTTAAATAAACAAAACTCTTTTGTTCTGCCACTTCTCTGCCTCTCTTGGAAGTTCCTGCTAGGAGCTACGCCCTGATGAGCTGCTTCATCTGCCATCGGGGCTGAACATCAAGATGCTAATTTGGCCACAAGATCCTGGCTTACTGAGGGGAGGGTTTTTCCTGCCTACTTAATTCACAGATTCAAAATACACATTGCACACTGATCAGAACCTTTGACTCAGTCTTGTTTTTCTTTCGTTGTCTGATTCCCCTTTTTTCCAGGCCCCTTCCTCTCTTCCAGAGACCCTGTTCATGTAGCTGCTGGTGGCTACCACACCAAAGAACAACTGATTGTTATTTTCTACTGTGAGACATGAAGTGAGCTTAAGGTATAGCTGAATGGCATTCTGTTTTGAGAAATTTCATGTTCAAACCCCAGATTTCAAACCTATTTGGAATAGTAACAAGAAAGATGATTAAGATGACAGAAAGAGCCAGCATAGAGGTATTTCTAAGTTATACACTATCAACAATAATGTTGCTTTTCTTTCCCTGTCTTATCTTTTCCAGGGCTGGGTACTGAATTCAGGGCCTTGAGCATGCTGGACAAGGACTCTATCACTGCACCACACCACCAACCCCACCATTTCTCTATAAATTAAGGGTTATGGACAATACCAAAAGATTTTAACTCAGGTATGAGTTGAGTATCCTTAGGACTCAGGCATTTTAGAGTATGGCATTCACAGAGGCATAGTCAAGAAAGCTAGTGTTAATTAGGGAAAAATGAACATTTGTGTTGTTTTTTTGTGTGAAGTCTTTAAGGAACATTAGTATTACGATGATTTGACACATAATAGCTGAGGATTTAATTTGATAGTAGAATACAAACTTGAACAAAACTCCATATCATAACATCCTACTCCCAGAAAATGAAAGCGGTTCATGACAAGGCATGCTTTTTAAAACTCATTTTTGTCATTCTGATAACATATAGATATCACACACACACACACACATACACACACACACACACATGCACACAAACACACAAACCACATGCATGCACATATAAATAATTATATAGTTGTTGTAAGAGTCCCTGGACTTTTATACTTTGCATATAAAAGTGCTTCTCTGTGAGTTACATTCCCAGTCCATAATTACAATTTTAATCACCTGACAAATTAAATTATATTATATGAACTTCTCACAGTTCATCATGACATTTATCTTATATAAGTTATATAATGGCATATCCTTATAAAAATCTACTATTAAGAAATGTCAAATAGTGAGGTGTAGAAACCCCACAAATCTCACTACTTGAAAACATTAAACACAGTTTAGTAGAAAACACAGTAGTTGAACAGCTACTCTTTCTGTGTAGTAGATAGAATCATATTTCACTAATAACGAAAAGGTATTTAAAGGATTCCTTCACATATAAGAAATGGAGTGTGAGTGGGGCCTCTTTGGTCTCAGGTATTTTAAGTTGTACTTCTAAAGTAAGTGTAGCCTTGGCATCAGGGTTGTAGTCGAGTTAAGTGACGAAGACTTTTTATAGTATTTGCTACCTTCATATTGTCCTTGGAGAATTTCATTCAACCAGAGTTAGAGGCAGGGAGATATTAATTATTCTATTAAAAGTAAAGAGATACTAGATCAAAAAGAAGGATAACTTAAGGGAAAAAATATGGTGGAATTAAGAAAGCTGTGACTTTGAACTCCGACATTGACTCTTGAGTGCTAACTCTGCCGCTATTCCGATGTTGACCACTGTAAGTAATTTAGTCTTATTAGCCTAAGCTTTCCCACCTCTGAACTCAAAAAAAGAGCCCATTATACTGTTGCAGCAATTAACTATACCAACCAATTAAAATAACAAGTTTATCTTAGTCTTTATCTCAGTCTTCATATTTCTGTCACTATGTAACATGTTTAAATCAAGTTATTCATTAAGACAGCTTATTAACTCCAGAAAAATAAGTTTACATCTTCTATTTCCCAGTTCATATCTGTGTTCTTTAGAACATGCTATTTCTCAGAGGGGACAGCTCGCTCTTATTCATTCTTAAGACTAAAACCTTTCCTAACTTCCTGATAATGAGGACTACATTTAGCTTCACAGCATGAAAGAGGAAGAAGTCCTTTGTGGTTTGCACAGATACTGAATCTGGCTGTTTCTAAGGAAAATAACTCAAGGATCCTAGTGGGTAAAAGTCATTGATGTGTGTCAACTTCTGTTCAGGAAATAGAGGTCTCACATCAGGGAAAGAAGAAGCAGAGAGAATGACTAGAATCTGGACACTATGATCACCAGCAGGCTGAAGATTCTTAATAGGAAAAAGTGAAGAAGCTTTAGCATTATTGAATGGAAGTAACCTCCTATCCTGCTTTGAGTAGACAGTATTGTTGCTACTTTGTTTTGTTTGAGAAATGTCAAATTTATGTGTGTGTGTGTGTGTGTGTGTGTGTATACATATATATGTATATATACAAATGTGAGCTTTTTACACATCTGAACTTTTTTTTAATATTTAATAATCATTTATTTGTTTAGGTTTCAAATGTTATCTCCCTTCCCGGTTTCCCATCCACAAATACCCCATCCCACCCTCCTCCCCTTTGCCTCTATGAGGGTGTTTCCTACCAACATACCTACTCCCACCTCACTTCTCTAGCACCCCTCTTCTCTGGGGCATCAAGCCTCCACAGGACCAAGTGCCTCCCCTCCCACTGATGCCAGATGAGGCAGTCATCTGCTACATATGAAATGGGAGCTATGGATCAGCCCGTGTATACTCTTTGGTTGGTGGTTTAGTCTCTTGGAGCACTGAAGGATCCAATTACTTCATATAATTGTTCTTCCTATGGGGTTGCAATTCCCTCCAGCTCTTTCAGCCCTTTCCCTATTGCTTCTGTTGGGATCTCTAGGCTCAGTCTAATGGTTGACTGTGAGTATCTGCATCTGTCTTAGTCAGGTGCTGGCAGAGCCTTTCAGAGGACAGCCATACTAGGCTCCTGTCTGTAAACACATTTCTGCATCAGCAATAGTGTCATGGTTTGGTGTCTCCTGATGGAATGAGTCTCATGGTGGGGCAGTCTCTGGGTGGCCTTTCCTTCATTCAGCCTCTGATCCATTTTTGTCTTTCCATATCCTTTACACAGGAACAATTCTGGGTTAAAAAATATGTAGATGCCCACCCAGGTGGCCCTGATCCCTCTACCTGGGGCCATGTTTATCTACTGGAGGTGGTCTCTTCAGGTTCTGTGTCCTGGTGTTGGGTATTTCGGTTATGGGTCCTGAGAGCCTCTCAAATCCTGACATCTGGGACTTTCTAGTGGCTCCTCAAGTTCCCTACCACCTACTAGGACTTATTTCTATTCATTCTCCTGGCCCTCTGGACTTCTCTCCTGTCTCTTTCCATACCTGGTCCTACCCCCTCTTTTTCCTCACTCATCTTTTACCCTCTCACATACTTCTCTCCCTCTGCCTTCCATGATAATTTCGCTCCCCCTTCTAAGTGGAGCTGAGGTATCCACACTTTGGCCTTTCTTCTTACTACACTTCATATGATCTTTGAGTTGTATTATGGGTATTCTGAGCTTTGGGGGTAATATCCACTTATCAGTGAGTACATACCATGTATGTCCTTTTGAGTCTGGTTACCTCACTCAAGATGGTATTTTCTAGTTCTACTCATTTGCCAACAAAGTTAGTAAAGTCGTTGTTTTTAATAGCTGAGTAGTATTCCATTGTGTAAATGTACTACATTTTATGTACCCATTCTTCCATTAGGGACATATGAGTTGTTTCCAGCTTCTGGCTATTATAAATAAGGCTGCTATGAACACAGTGGAGCACGTGTTCTTTTTATGTGTTGCACCATCTTTTGGATATATGTCCAGTAGTGATATAGCTGGGTCTTCAGGTAGAGTTATTCGCAATTTTCTGAGGAACTACCAAATTGATTTCCAAAGTGATTGTATCAGCTCGTAATTCTACCAGCAATGGAGTGTGTTCCTCTTTCTTTGCATCCTCGCCAGCATCTGCTGTTATCCGATTTTTTGATCTTAGCCATTCTGATTGGTGTAAGGTGGAATCTTAGGGACATTTTGATTTGCATTTCCCTGACAACTAAGGAAGTTGAACATTTCTTTAGATGTTTCTCTGCCATTTAAGATTCCTCAAGTGAGAACTTTTTGTTTAGCTCCATACCTCATTTTTAATAGGGTTATTTGGTTCTCTGGAGTCTAACTTCTGGACTTCTTTATATATTTTGGTTATTAGCACTCTATAAGATGTACAGTTGGTAAAGATCTTTTCCCAATCTGCGGGTCGCTGTTTTGTTCTATTCACAGTGTCCTTTGCCTTACAGCAGCTTTTCAGTTTCATGAGATCCCCTTTAACCAATTATTTATCTTCAAGCCTGAGCCATTGGTAATGTATTAAAGAAAATTTCCCCAGTGCGGATGTTTTCGAAACTCATTTCCACTTTATCTTCTATTAGATTCAGCTTATCTGGTTTTATGTGGAGGTCAATGATACACTTGGGCTTGAGCTATGTACAAGGAGATACAAATGGATCAGTTTCCATTCTCCCATATGCTTACCACCAGTTGAACCAGTACCATTTGTTGAAAATGCTGTCTTTTTTTCCACTGTATGGTTTTATCTTATTTGTCAAAGATCAAGTAACCACAGGTGTGTGAGTTCATTTCTGGGTCTTCAGTTCTATTCCATTGATCCACCTGCCTGCCTCTGTAGCAATACCATGCAGCTTTTGTCACTATTGCTCTGTAGTATAGCTTGAAGTAAGGGATGGTGATTCCCCTAGAAGTTCTGTCATTGTCCTGCTTTTTTGTTGTTGTTGTTGTTATTCCAGATGAACTTGGGAATTGGTCTTTCTTTCTTTCTTTCTTTCTTTCTTTCTTTCTTTCTTTCTTTCT